>RJWH01009756.1:0-20661 GCA_004363575.1 Solenodon paradoxus
AGTAGGGGATCGGCACACAGTTGGGGGGTCGGCGCACACTGGTGGGGGTTGGCGTGTAGGTAGACTCTGAGTGCCCTGCTGCTGCCATCTCCTGCTGGGGTTGGATTTTCTCCTGCAGTACTTTAGAATTTAACATTTTCTGAAAGTGCCAGGAAGCAGAAGATGCACAGGTAATGGGCTTGCTTGGAGGTGGGTGGCTTGGAGTCTTGGGCTGCGGTTGAGAAAATGAGTCAACTAAGGATGAAAACTATCCACTGCTGGGTGTTGGGAAGGACTGCGCAGCTCTGTCGATGTGGCAGGCCCCGTGCTAACGGCCCGGGCCCCAAGTGTCCAGAGGGAGACTGGACCGCACGTGCTGGCGCCCGTCAGTGTGCTTTCTGTGGACACTTCCACCCAGCGTCCAGGCAGAATGGTGCCCTGTTCTGGCTAGAAGAGCAGTGTCCTTGAAGAAGGGCCAGGCGGCACGTGTGGACAGAGCACTGCTTACCTCCCGCCTCCCACAGCGTCTACTCAGGACACCAGTCGGTACTGGTGCCTCCCCTGGAGCTAGAGAGCAACGTGTCCCTGTGGCTGTCGGCCGTCAGCCAGTACAAGGCTCGCGTCACCTTCTGCTCATACTCTGTGATGGAGATGTGTACCAAGGGCCTGGGCACACAGACCGGTGTCCTCAGGGTGAGTAGCCTCCTGCCCCATGCCCTCGTCCTCAGCAGGGCTCCTCGCCCGGCTTGAAAGCAGCCCCGGGAACCTTGAAAGAAAGCTGCCGAGACCTCTCTGCAGGTCGTGGGGAGGAAGGCCTTGCAGCGCCGGGCCACGCTGGCTCCGTCTGGCCCTCCTGGCGCCTGCCCCGGAGCTGCTCGCTGGTCAGCCTTTCACCACACACCACAGGCGTCAGATCGGGTGGGGGTGCAGCAGGGCAGACGCGTTGCGGGGTCTTTGACTGGGAGTTGGAGGTGTGGGCTGCGTGGGAGGAGATCTGGTGTAGAGCCGTTGGGGACTCTCTGGTGCTCTGTATTTAGAATTTTCCAGAACTGAGACAGGAGCTGAAGAACTGGGTTTGTGTTCAGCTTGGCCTCTGCCCGCCTCTGGAGGCCAAGCCAGGTGGGGGTCCCCTCAGAGCCCCTGCAGGCAGCACTCAGGGCTTAGACCTCCCACCCTCCCACAGATGAGGGGGGTGAACCTCTCCTGCGTGCGCACATGCATGGTGGTGGCGGAGGAGCGGCCGCGGCTGGCACTGACACAGTCCTTCTCCAAGCTCTTCAAGGACCTGGGCTTGCCCGCACGCGCGGTCAGCACCACCTTTGGGTGCAGGGTCAACGTTGCCATCTGCCTTCAGGTAAGGCTCCGCCGCTTGAGGGCGCTGCACCCAGAGCCCAGTGGCGGGCGACTGTGCCTACGTGCTGTGCTGTGCCCGCTGCGTCCCCTCCCCATCCCCTGAGCCAGTGAGGTTTCTTCTCCCAGCAGCACTCCAGCTTCGAGAGCTATGAGGGTTTCTTTTAAAAGAGCCCCATGCTTTTTGATAGACAGAAGCTCGTTTGAATAAGCGCATTCTTGGGCTATGACCACGCTTGGAAAAATAAGTTGGATACAGCACGCAGCTAATTTTTAAGGCTAGAATAAGCTTATCAGTTTAGGACATCTGACTATTTAAAATCGAAGCCTTAATGTGACAATTCTGTTGCCCACAATTTGTTTTTGAAAATTAAGGTGTGTCGCCTACTGAAAGGAAACACACAGTTCTAGAAATGGAGCTGCCAGCCCCGTGCTGAGTGAGGGCACTGACGCCCAGACTGTGCGGTACCTCCACTACTTCCTCCAGTAGCCCTGCACCGCCTGCTGCTCGGCACGCAGGCACCAGGAGTCGGGAGGGACGGCGTGGTGGCCGCGTCCCCAGAGCCTCTGCCTGCAGGGCCTCGTCCACAGGGCGCGTCCCCGGCCGCTATTCCGTGCAGGACAGGCGGCAGCTGCAGAGACACAACGTCTTCCAGTGTCCCCACTTCCACTGTCCCTACCAGATTCAGCTGATGTCCTCTCTGCCCTGCAGAGCCTCTGACCACTCAAGTCTCAGACCCTACGGGGACAGGAGGAGGGGGGGTCCTCTCCTAAGGGCCCCTTCTGTTGTGGAGAGTGTGGCTTAGGATTAGAGGGGCCTGGTGAGGGCCTGCGGTGAGACCCCCTGCTCCGCACCCCAAGCCCTGCCCTCCTTGCTCTGTATCTGGAGGTGCCTGTTCTGCCTGCTGGCTTGTGGGTGCCTAAGTGTTCTGGGGTATTCACGCTTGTGCTTTGAGATGATGATACGTTTTGCTGTCTCTCCCCGCGTCCCCCACCCGCTGCTCTGTGTGTGTCTCCTGTGGCGTCTCCTCCTGTCTCGCTCTGCGGGGCCCTTTGCCTCCGTCAGCCCAACAGGCCGGGAAAGCTGGCTGAGCAGGTATGACCTTGACCTCCACTTCACCAGGTCCTCTCTGCTGCTTGCTCACAGCGGATGTTATCTGACTTACAGAAGCTCCCTCGTAGCCAAGTTTTAGAGCAAAATGCTCTCAGAAGAATTTAACCACCCTAGAGAGCCCTGTAGGAAGGGCTGTGTGGTCTCAGTGGAGTTTTTGTTTTAGTTCCAAGGCCAACGCAGGTTATATTGTCTGGGATCCCGAGTGCTGTCCGATGTGACTCAGTTGCCTCCTCCGGCCAGCGCCAGTAGAGTCGGGTGGGCAGAGGCAGCCCGAGCTCGGGCCCGGAGCGGCGTTGGGGCGGCGCGGGGACAGAGACCTCACAGCGAAAGAGAGCTGTGCGTCCGCCTTTGTGGCAGCGGCGCTGAGGTTTCCGCACAAGACTGCCAGGGGCCCCGCGGCTGGCTCCCGGTTGGTGCTGCGCTCATGTCCACACAGACGCCCTGAAACACGTTCCGCGGCCGCTCTCCTTACAGGGCACAGCCGGCCCGGACCCCACAACCGTCTACGTGGACATGAGGGCGCTGCGGCATGACAGGTGAGGCCTGTCCACACCCGCCAGCGAAGCGCTGGCGAGCTCCTCGCCCCGGGCGGGCCTCTCGGGCACACCGCGGACGCGAAGGGGCTTGCCGACGTCAGTGGACGCCCAGGTGGGAGGGGCCTACTGACGTCAGTGGACGGATGGACGGTGGGAACGCACCGACGTCAGTGGACGCCCAGGTGGGAGGGGCCTACTGACGGCAGTGGACGGATGGACGGTGGGAACGCACCGACGTCAGTGGACGCCCAGGTGGGAGGGGCCTACTGACGTCAGTGGACGGATGGACAGTGGGAACGCACCGACGTCAGTAGACCGGCAGTCGGGTGGGGCTGGCCGACGTCGGTGGACAGCCTAGGTGAGGCACCTGAAGTTCCTCTCAGAGGTCACAGCTGTGTGACAGACTGGCCATCCACCGCAATGGTCAGTTCTTTGTAGGGGCAGGTGCACTGTGAGAGAGCGTCTCCTGTGTTTGTGCTGCTTTCTGAAACTTGCTCCTGTTAACTTTCAGGGTGCGTTTGGTAGAACGAGGTTCTCCGCACAGTCTGCCGTTGACAGAGTCCGGAAAGGTGAAGTGGGATCTGTGACCGATGTTCTCTGTCCTCGGGGAGGGTGCTGCCTTGTGGTCTGCAGAGCCCATGTCTTGCTGCGCCTCCAGGGACACTGCGCTGGACCGCGGGCGGGGTCTGGGGCGGGGCTGGGGCAGGGCTGGGGCAGAGGCCCCACAGGGACTTGTCTAGAGTGGAAGGGCTGGCCTGGCCCCGCCCCGGAGCCACTTCATCCCGCCAGGGCCGTGGGCAGCAGGCGGAGTCCTCGGCTTCCCACGGAAAGATCCACATTAAAGCAGGTCCAGCCTGACGAGCCAGGGAGCCCACGTGGGCTGGTGCGCTGAGCGTCCTGACGTGTCCGTGGCACATTCCACAGGACACGCCCCCTCAGGCCCACAGAGCTGAGGGGCAGCGCGGAGGAGGGAGGTCGACATGGACAGAGTGGCTGCTGACCTCCAGCCTGGCGCTTTGTCCCTCCCTGGGAGGCTGACGGCGCCTGCGCAGTGTGAGAGGCCAGAATGAGCTGTGCACCTGGAGCATGTGCTTGCTGCTCAGGCCCCGACAGCCGCCTCTGCCTTCGGGGTGGCAGCGCAGGGCCGCAGGGCCACAGGGCCAGGTGGGGGCACGGGGCCAGCCTGTGGCGTCTGGATGTGGAGCTGTGTGCCCGCAGCAGGCAGCGTCGGCCAGGAGGAGCAGCAGAGAGGTCCAGGGCAGAGGGGTAGCGCAGGTCTGGAGGGAGCCTGGCCTCGGGGAATTAGTTGGGCGCAGAGGGAAAAGAAGGAGCAGAGCTGCGTCTCCAGCTGCACCTCCACGCTGCCCCAGCACTGGTGGGCCCAGCACCGGTGAACTGGTGGCAGCTCAGCACTCCACACCCCTGTAAACAGCGCATTTCCACCTGTCACTCAGCCTTAAGTAATTCTCTCCCATGCCAGTCGCACCCATCATGTCTGCCACGCTGTGATGACACCCATCACCCTGTTTATGGGTTTTTTCCCCTCTCTTTGCTGTTGCAATGACTTGGGCTGAGAGGTCTGTTCTGGAAAGAGCTGTGACATCAGGGATCGGGGGCCAGCCAGAGAGGCCAGAGCTTCAGCCACGTCCAGGAACAGGGAAGGCAGGTGGGCCCCACCAGGACAGTGCACACGAGGCATGGTGCTGACCGTGGATAGCGGACCCAGCAGGCCCGCTTCCCTGTGGCCTCATCCTTCCTGTCAGCCCTTGGAGCCCCACCGTCAGCTCCCTCTTTGCATGTGGGGAAGCTGCAGGCACAGCGCCTGTCCAGGCCTGGAGCGGCTGGGTGTCCGTCCTGAACCCCGCAAGGCCCTGACCCTGGGGCATCCCCCTTATGCTCTTCATGGAGAGTGGGCCTACATCTGTCCCTGTCAGCACAGAGCCGATGCTCAGTGGCTGGACTGACGGTCGGACGGGGCCGTCTTTGGTGGGTTCCCGTCCAGTCTAGCAGGCCAGATGGAGCCCCACCGGCAGAGCAGGCTGCGCAGAGGTGGTTGGACCGATGCCACATCCTCCCTGGGCCCCTGAGCGGAGAGGGGCAGACGGTGACGTGGGCCCTCGGCATCCAGAGCCGTCACCTGGCAGATTCACAGTTTTCTCATGCTGTTTCTGTGAAAATGCAGCCGCGTCTCAGCATCTTTGCAGCCCTGGCCACTCGTGTGCTTGTCCCCTTTGGACTCGTTCCCACGGGTGTTTTCTAACTCGCGTGAATCGGGGTTCTCTCATGATGCTGCGCTGTCCTTCCAGATCCTCCCAGGAGTGAAGGTCATCATCGCACACACAGAGACCAAAGGGCCACTTGGAGACTCACACCTGGGCGAGGTGAGGCTGGGGCCCTGGGGCCTGTGCGTGCAGCCTCAGGCCCTCTCCTGTCCCCAGATCCAGGACCTCAAAGCCCTGTGGGGTTGGACATGCTTTTTGGCATCTGTCAGAAGCTGCCTGGCTCTCCCCCTCACCTTGTGCTTCTGGACCCGGGCCTGGGCAGGGTTTGGGGTTTCTCGGGATCGCCCCCCGCCCCGTCCCCCAGGTCACACCACCAGCTGAGGGAAACCCAAGTTCTGAGGACCCCAGGAACCGCAGCCCTAAGGGAGGAGCCGCAGCCAAGGTGGAGGTTTCCGCTGACACGCTGCTGCCCCTGCTTCAGGAGAAACTCAGGCAGGCGGGGCTGGAGGCAGGGACGCAGAGTCCAGCACCAGGGGGGCATGAGGACACTGGGCTCCGCTCGGCGACCCCGGGTCCCTGCACGCGGACTAGCTGGGCAGTACCACGGCCTGTGCACTGACCGGGCGAGGGCTGTGGGAGCGTGGCGCCCAGTGATCCTCATGCCTCGTCCCAGAGGGGTCCCCGCGCCAGGCCTGCACCATGCCCGTCGGCGCAGCGGCACGCTCCCAGGCAGCAGCTGGGGAGCCGCCCGTCTCCTCCGGGTGCTGCGGGTCCATGAGGTTGGTCTGCTGGCACACAGGTGGCCACGCCGTCCGCTCTGTGAGGCCTGTACTCAGCCCGTGTGGGCGCTCTTGCTTCCATCTCTGCTGCCGTCAGCAGTGCCTCCTAGGACGTGGGACGTGGTGCCCATTCACGGCAGCCTACAGACATCATTCCCGGGTCACAGTTGAGGAACACTTCACTGGAAGGAGAGAAAAGTCATTTGCTTTTTGCTGTGCCTGTAATTTTAATTTGACTTACGAAACGAGAGACACTGAAGATGACCCCTTGCTCCTTGGCTCTGTGCGGTATCCTCCGGTGGTCTCGGCTCGTGGCTGTCTCGTGACAAAGCCCAGCCCAGTGTGGTGACCACCAGCACTCTTGTCCTCTGGCCCCCAGATCTGGGTGAGCAGCCCCCACAACGCCGCTGGCTACTACACCGTCTACGGGGAGGAGGCCCTGCACGCCGACCACTTCAGCGCCCGCCTGAGTTTTGGAGACACACAGACCATCTGGGCGAGGACTGGTTACCTCGGCTTCCTTCGAAGGACAGAGCTCACTGACGCCAGCGGAGGTGAGGGTTGCTGGCGAGCCTGCGCCCGCACCGGGAGGGCTGGCTGCCCCCCGTGGCACCCCCGTGCACACCTGGACGCCGGGCCCCTCGGGCCCTCCTCATGTGTCTGCCCTTTGTGTCCTGGATGTGGGTGAGGGCCTGTTCTCATGGAGTCTTCTCTGAGTGACCCTTCTCCCTGCGCTGACCCTCACTGTCCTGGGACCCGCGACCCCTCGAGGATCCAGCAGGTGTGGCACCTTCCACTGGCTGCGTGCTGCCTGACTCTCATCATTGCAGCTGTCGGGGCCCCTCGTGGAGGGTCGGCTCAGAATTCTTGTAAACCCCGTAGATGCTGCTTATTTAAAAGTTATTTTCAAGTATCTTCCACACATCGGCTTAGCTTTTCTGAGGTTGTTATTGCCAAAGACGAACCACAGCGACCCAAGTGCTAGACAGCAGGCCTGCTGTTGGCCTCTGTGTACCAGAGGGCCAGACTGCACCTGTGCCCTTCTGAGGTGCGACTCCGCTCCCTCACAGAGCGGCATGATGCGCTGTATGTCGTCGGGTCTCTGGACGAAACACTGGAGCTGAGGGGCATGCGCTACCACCCCATCGACATCGAGACCTCTGTCGTGCGTGCGCACAGGAGCATCGCCGAGTGGTAAGAGCCGGCCGGGCGTCCATCCGCCCGGCCTCCCTGGCACTGCCCTGACCCCACGCAGGTGTGCCTCCCTCTGGACACGTTCCAGGAGGTGAGCGCCGGAGACGCTCCTCCTCGATGGGGATTTCTTGGTTTTTCTGCTTCACTGATCAGTTTTAAAAGAAAGGACTAGGTGAAACATGAGGTCTCCACCATGTCCCGAAGTGTTTCTGCCTTTCACATAGATTTCCTTCTGCACGTGGTTGTATTCGGGGTTTCCTCCCAGCGTAGGGGGCTTGCGTTGGGACAAGTGCAGCTTTCAACATCAATAATACTCTTGGCTCTTAGCAAGAGCTCCCACCAGTGACCGTTCCTACGAGGGCGTGCAACTCCCTTTGCCTGGTACGTGGCGCAGAGGAGCCCGCAGAGGAGTGTGGAGTGAGCCTCCGCAGGTCTTCACGGGGCGCTGTCCCCATGCGTCTGTTGGCCCAGAACCTGTGTCTTCTCCCCGCAGTGCGGTGTTCACGTGGACCAACCTGCTGGTGGTGGTGGTGGAGCTGGATGGGCCGGAGCGGGACGCGCTGGACCTGGTGGCGCTAGTGACGAATGCGGTGCTGGAGGAGCACCACCTAGTGGTGGGCGTGGCGGTCATTGTCGACCCGGGCGTCATCCCCATCAACTCTCGGGGCGAGAAGCAGCGCATGCACCTGCGGGACGGCTTTCTGGCTGACCAGCTGGACCCCATCTACGTGGCCTACAACATGTGACGGCTCGCAGGCCCATGAGACCGGCTGCCAGGGCGGAGGCGCCGACATGCGGGCTCAGCAAACACTGGGGCCTGAGCCCCGTGCCCTGAGGGGGCGCCCAGGCCCCTGGGCCCCACAGAGCACTCTCGTTTTAGAGGCCAGGTCCTTATTGTCTGAAGTCATGTTTTCGTCTCCGGGGACATTTGCAGAAACACCATCAGTGCTTCTCAGATGGGTGAGGCACGAGAGGAAGGCTGCTGGGATTGTGAGGTGTCGCAGCACCGAGCTCTGCTGTGTTGCGAGTTTGCACTTTTTTTTAGGCCAAAAGATACAGTTCTTGATTTAAAATTCACTTCTGCATTCCCACTTCAGATGACAGGCCGGCACGTAGAATGTGTGCTGAGGGGGCTCTGGGGCCTAGTGCAGCTGCCTTGCGTCGGGCAGGAGCAGCCCCGAAAGGCTGGTGGGAGACTGGGTCCCCGCCTGCAGCAGGCACGTGGCCACACGGGACACCTCCACTCCGCAGTTTTCTGTGGACCCAGGTCTCTAACACTCAGCAAGTGCGCGTGGGCTGGAAGGCAAATGTCCCGTGTTGGAAAGTTCAACAAGTAATTCATTTTAAACCATCTCCTTCCTGGTTTGTAACTTCACAGTTTGGTTAAATGGCTGTTTCCCGATGCCACATTATAAGTGATTTCTCAGTGCATGGAAATGTTCCGAACAGTTACGTCTACTTCAAGTCAGTAGGTGTGGAAGCGCTGGAGGCGGGGTGTGGGGTCCGCCCTGGGTGCCCTCTGCCGAGCGCTCTGCGTCTGTGAGGCCCCGCCAGGACCCTGGTGACGGTGAGCCCTGCCCTGCTTTTGCATTTTGAGTTGTGTGCCTCTAAAATTTGGCCAGACCATATTCCGATATTTTATTCAAACTTGACTAACTAGTATTGCAGTTAACCTAAATCGAAGAAGAGAATGTAAACTCCTTTAGATAATTCGGTGAATTTGAAATCAAGTCTAAGACATAGATTATTTTTCTATAGCTAACAGAGTATGCTGTCAGGTCGTTGGGGTTGGCGGGGATGAGGGTGGAAATGCGAATGACTCAGGCGTGCTGCGTAGAAACCAGCAGGTCTTCTGGACTTATCCTGGGATCAGTGCCTGACAGGATCGTCACTCACTCCACCGGTGGTCTGCTCAGCGCGCCGCCACCGCATCTCACTCCTGACTTTGCGGTGGTCGGGACATACTGGACTGTCAGGCTTCATTGTAAATATGTGTCTACCCATGTAGCTTATCAATGCACAGGTCCTAGCAGGAGACTAACGAGCTTTCCTTCTGCAGATAGGCTGCAAGGGAGAGAGCTGCCTAACCTCACCCGTGCTGCAATTTTATAGCACGTCCTGTCAAGTTTTTGTATTAAAAGGTCAGTGGCAGAAAGACAAGGTGTCTTGTACATTAAGATTTTTTAAAGTGCATTGAAATGTTTAAAACTTACTCTGAGAATTCTGTATATCACACTAAAATTTTTATATTATATTAATAAAAGTCATTGACTTAGTCATTCTGAATCTTGAAATGTGTGAGGTTTTCTAAATCACCCCAAATAGGATGTATTTTATTATGCACCTTTTTTTTTTTCCTGAATATAACAGCATTTATGCTTTCAGCAGAAAATCTACAAAGCACATGAAAGGATAAAGAAGAAAATTAAAGCATTCTATAATCCTACCTCTGAATAAAACCAGCAGCATTAGAATTTGATGTAAATCCTTTCAGGGATTTATTTTTTCCTTTTTAAAATAAAAAAAATCAACATATCCTTTTATAATCAGGTGTTTGTACTTAATAAATTGTGGCCCTTTTCATCTGTCACCTCTGCTCTTCCTCATGTTTGAGCAGCTGCCACACAGGTGCCCCTGCCAGGTGAGTCCCCGGGATCCGCACGAGCATTCACGCCTGCGCTGGCGTCTGGGTGCTGCGCCCCCAAGAGGCAGCCTGACGGCACTGGCCTGAGCTTTTGGTCAAGATAAAATCAGTCCGTGCCATGCCCAGTCCCGTCACGTGTTGTCATGTGGTGAGGCTGGTTCTGTTTCTCATCCGATGTGGTCTCTTCGATGTGACGATTCCTCCTGGGCACGAGGGGCTTCTTTCGATTGATTTGCGGGAGACATTTCACACTGAGTCTCAAACTCGCCTGTTTTATTCACCCGACTACCTGCATCCTCTTTATAGGGACCCTTCTTTATTCGACACGCAGCAAGGCGTCATCAGAGTGCAGGGTGCTATTCGCGATGTCACTCGAACCTTCTTCCGCTGGTCTCCTCCCACTGTGTGACTGGGGTCCCTGTGGCATGTGGTCATGATCCCCGTTTCAGTCTCATCGCCTTTTGGCTTTGGGACGCATCACTCCCCTGGGCAGCGTGAGCTCAGGAGGGAGAGAAGTAGGATTGGGCAGCGGGGGGCTGGGCCACATCCCCATCGCCAGGATCCGCTTCCTCGGGGCTCAGGGCTCGGTGTTCATACCCGCTGTCAGTCAGTTGTTGGAGTGGGTGGCCTGAGAAGGGAGTGTGGCCTTGACGCGAGAGCTTTTTCATCCTCTGGTAAATCCGTGAGAGTCTCATCTGAGACTGGCCACTGACACCCCACCTCCAAGTCGGGGTGGAGACAGGCAGCCTCTCCCGACTGCTCAGTGTGGCACTGACAGGCGTGCCCCAGGCCCCTTCTGCCTGCAGAGCCCGAGAGGCCTGCGCACTTAGCTTCTTACTCTGTTTCCATCTCTGCTGTCTGACGAGACAGATGTTTTTGCCGGCTCCTGGTGTGCTGCGAGGCACGTGACTGATAACCGAGTGCCCGCTCCGCCAGCACCTTGCGATGCATGCTGCCTGTGTTATCTTATTTAACCTTCCAGTCTCTTCAAGTGACGGTCACGACTGCTTCTCGGCTGCGGAAACAAGCTTTACCCAGGATTCTCCAAAGGCTGATGAAATCAAACCATGCAGATGACGTATTGAAGGCATAGTTAATGTTTTAGCGTCATACTGCTTAAAAGTGTCAAACCTGAGCTTGGAAACCTGTCTTGCCTTATAGATGTGTATTTTCCCATCTCACGCAACCATCTTGTGTTTTAAACAGCGGAGTCTGGTCCTGTAGCAGGAGGACAGAGTGTCCACCGAGACGTGCTCGCTGTAGGACACAGTCGTGTGCTGATCCCGCTCCGCTCGGCTTCTGCAATGGCTCGTATCCACGGGGTGAAATAGGGCCTAGAGAACGAAATCCCCGCCAGCGGGCCTTTAGCACGCTGGTCCAGGCGCGTGGCCGTACCGACAGTACCAGACGATGCTGTGCTTCTGTGCCTTTGTGTTTCTGTTCCAGGAGAAAGATCACAGACTCCACCTGATTCTCAAAAGAAAGTCATTAAAACAGCATGTCTATTGATGGAGAGACAATGTCGATATTAAAAAAATGAGTGTAGCATTGTGAACAAAACATTGATGACATATTATCCATAATTAAAAAATTAGATAGGAACTCAAAAGTTTGTTGGAATAAATGGCGAAAGAAGTTCTCCTTATTTCATTCTAACTGTGGACTCACGTTCAATTTCAGACTGTGACTCTAGCTGATCTGCTTCAGAGCGAGTCTGCGAGGACCGGCAGGCAGCACAGCGCACAGAGAAGCGACTCGTGCCTGCTGGAGCTGCCTCGGACCTCGCAAGCTGTGGGAAGGGGCAGGGAGGCCGGGCCGTCGGTGGTGCTGGACTCACAGCGGGCTGTGTGCGTCACACTGACTACAAAGAGCAGAGAAGCATGTTCTTCTATCCAGGTCAGTTTACGTAAGTGTGCGTCTTCGTGGGTTAAAGCGGAAACTCGTTCTCTTTAACCTGCATGCAGCGTAGCGTCCGCCCTCCAGTAACGGGGCTCCTTTCTAAGTAACCGAGTGACCAGTTAGCTCAGCAGTAAGTCCACAGCCTCGTCCAGCCTCTTCCACTTACCTCCCAAGGACCTGGGTTCACGTCCCAGGGCTGGAAAGGGACAACCAAGATGAACAACTAAATAAAGAAAATGTTGCTTCCTCCTCTCTCTGTCTGCCTGCCTGCTCGCCTTCAACCTGCATGCGCCTCTCCTATAAAAAAAATAGCTACGAGCCAAATTTCACTACCAGTTGGTTTTCCATGTTTTGCTTGTTAGTATGTGATTGACGTGAAAGAAGAATGATCTTTAAATCACCCCAGCAGTGTCTGGGCTCCCCGCCTTCCTGTGTGAAGGGTCCTGGCACCGGCAGCTTCACCCGGGGAGCCCATTCCCTCCTTTCCCTGCCTCCTGGCACCCTGATCCGCCTTCCAGGGTTTGAGGAGGAGCATTTTCACACACGCCCAGGGGTGTTTGGAGTTTTCAAGGATGGTGCCAGCCGAGCAGTGAGTTTGCTGTTGGTTGTAGGTGTCAACGGAGACAGGCCCAGACTCTCAGGGGCCCTGGCAGGCTGAAAGTGTGCTCTCAGAGAAGCCGAAGGAAAGTTGAAAGGGGCCATACGGGACTGGATGGCTCCTGAAGGAAGAGGGTGCTTGGGGGCGGTGCAGGGGGAGCGGGAGCCTGGAGGGCACACGCGCAGTAGAGGACCATGCCTATGAGCAACACGCAACATTCCTTTTACATTAAAAGGTGAGGGACTGTCTGCTTGTTCCACCACAACTTGAGAAGCTCCTTAGGTATCTAGCCAGTAAAACTCCCCAAAGTTATTTTTAGAAGCCATCCATTTAAATAAAGCCTTTGGAAATGATCCTGAGCACATACAGCAAATAAAGAAGCATCTGTGCATGCCTGTCCAGTAAGAAAAGCAGGAGTCTGTGTGTCAAAGACACCTCCCCTCAGGCTGCAACCCCGCTGAGCCAGGCAGAAGCTCTGCCAGGTTCCTCCTTACCTGCCGGTGAGGTGGGCACATGGGAGACAGGAGATCACTTCTTTCTGCAGCTGCGCTCACAGAATGAAGCCCCCCGAAGGAGGGTCGAGTCCCAAGGGCAGTGTGGGAGGTTCTGAGAGAGACACCCAGACCCCCTTTCCCAGCAGGGGCTGGGGCCAGGAGCACAGACAGCAGGGGCCACGGCCACTGGGGGACACGTTCCGGACACCTGCACCACGAAGGGTGTGTCTTACTGCGTCTGTGAGGGCAGCCCAGAGAGGGAGCTCAGCTCGCAGTGGGCACCTGCGCGGCTCAGTGCCGCGCCCCCCCGCCCCCCCCACCCCCCCGCAGTTGGCCCAGGGAAGTCAGGTGACACTAGCACAGGCCTGCTCCCACCAGCCCATTTTCCTCCCTCTGCGCCCCCCACCATGCCCCATCCGCCCTCCATGCCCGGCCCCAGCACACTGGAACTTAAATAAGGAGACCGCAATTGAAATGGCCCTGCAGAAGGTCTGCAGAGGGAGCGCCCTGCTGTCACCGCCATCAGCCGCAGGTATTTGTCTTCACTGCACAGCCCAACAGGAAGTGGCTTGCCTTCCCTTCCAAACAGGACTCATCCTGCCAACCCAGGAGGGGGGCTGCAGGAGAGGTGCAGCAGGATGGAAGCGAGCAGGCCAGTGGGTGCACAGAGAGAGGAGGAGGAAGCATTTATTTTTATTTGGTTGCTCACTTGGTCATTCCCCCTCCCCGGGGTCCTGAACCCGGGACCTTGGGGGTGTAGAACTGCTCCCAGAGTGCACCAGACCGCTAGGCCACCAGGGGGCGCCCGGACGAGGTCGCTTTTGTGGTGAAAGTGAACAGCCATTTTGATTCAGAGTTGAGTCCCCGGCTGTCCCTCCACGTGTTTTCGAAGTTGTCCCTCCCCTGAGCTTGGGGATGCAGCCTCTGCAGCCCTGCTACGGCAGACGAGCCAGCTTTACTCCTTTTCCCAGACTTGCAAAGATTTCATTTAACGTTTAATGGTGACAGAGACATGTTACAGTGCTTTTTATTTAATGCAAATATAAGTGATCGATTGATTTATGAATTTTGAAATCTGTGCTCTTAAAGGAGAACAGAAAAAAGTGGTTGATGAGATTCCTTTCCACCTACTTTGACTTCACCACACTCAACCAACAAGCTGAACATGACATTCACCGACAGACAGACAGACACGCCGAGGTGCCGAGTCAGCGTAGCCAGTCATTTTACAGAGGGAACAGGAGGCAGAGAGAACCTGTCTCCAGAGAAGCAGGGCTGAAACCCTGCCCAGCCCGGCCTCCCGCCCCTAACACCACCGCGTCCCGCGCATCCTGCTGGAAAGAACTCCACTGCACACAGACTTTGCATTCCCAGTTCTGATTAGAGTTTAAGATGTTAGTACTTGCGGTTTCTTTTCCATTTAGAGCTACCAGCGTTAATGACAGCTCAGCACAGATGTCTGATGAGGGACAGCATTGCCCGGTCACCTAACTACTCTAGGTTTCATTTGCACTGATGATGTACAGACTTAAGAAGGAAGCCTTTCATATAATGGCGGACAAGGCTTTGTATTTTAAATGTAGCCTGGAAGTAAGGAAACCATGGATTCCCAGACTCAGTTGTGTTTTTCTGGATTGGGGTCGACTCAACTGCCGCAGCCCAGACAGGATGTGAGACTGAGAACTGACTTTCTAAATGATTATTACAGCGGCCCTGGGAGGAGCCGGCTGAGAGCGCACGCCTACTCTAGCAGAAGCGATCACGGGGCATAAGAAGAGCCCTTGGAAAGAGGTTTTCAATTTTTCATTCACGAAGTAAATCGATCTTCCTAATGAGCTATGATGTGGCGGCAAAGCGCAGACCCCGCCAGCCTGCAAGCCCTCGCCCACTGCTTCCTTGTGTGACCTCGTCCCTGTCACAGGGCAGCCCGGCCACCCTCTGTCTCACTCATGTTCAAAGAACTCGTGGCAGGCTGCGGTAACCATGGCGACAAAGGCCACAAACTCCTGGAAGTCACATTCGCCGTCCCCGTCACTGTCCAGTGTCTCCATGACTTTGTCCACAGCCTCCTGCTCTTTGATTTCCTAAGAGAGAGAAGAGATATAGCCCAGCATGTCTTTAGAGGAAATACAGGGTCATCAAAACACGAGTAAAACTTGACTGTCTCCAATAATTTTTGTCAAACAACCTGAAAAATAAAGTGTAAACAGAATTCTCATGTGACCAGGGAGCTGTCAGTGGTCCTGTGTTTCTCTTCCTCCTAATTCGGGTCCAGTGGGACCTGGGCTACTGTAAAAGACCGATGGAACAGCCGAGGCCTGAAAACTGCGGTTATCGGTGTTTAAGACACCCAGGAAGGAGGAATAAAGTCTCCGTTCAGCCTGATGGTATAAAATGCAAATGTCCTGAAAGAAAAAGAAACCTGGGCTTTGAAACGACTGCTGTGTGTGGCGGAGGTTTCCAGTCGGGTCTTTTTTTCTTTCACGTGTTCAAGATTTTTCTGAAATGGCGCTTCGGAAGATGCCCTGATTCCCTAACTCCTTCTGTTCTTTTCGTCATGTGATTTGCTTTCTGGTGTCCTGGGACTTTTCCTGACTGATTCCCTTCCCGACCGGTAGGTGTGTCGAGTCCCAGAGGAGGAAACCGTGCGAGTCTCAAAGTGGTGGCCAGAGCGTGGCCGGGCCCTGAGAAGAACACCGCCGTCGGAATGAGCGTGTCCCCGAGAGAAGTCGGGGGGTCCAGTGGCTGCCTCCACACACGACACGCGGATGGCTGTTTCGGGCTGCACACACCGGTCAGAGGTGCAGGGAGCAGTCATTCATGGCACGGCCATCACAGATTGGCCTCCGAAGTGACATTATCTTGATGAGCCCAGCCCCGTAAATGTGCTCGATTCCTCGAAGACCCCCACGGGCTGCTGATAGCCGTGAGCTGCTCGCTATTTTATGTTTTAAAATCAGCAGCTGTAGTTGCTGTGTGGCGCATCCGCTGTACGGTAAGCACTTGCCCCATTCACCCACGGTGACCGTCTTTTACAGAAAGATTGGACCCTCGATGGTCCGAAGGCGGAACTGGTGGGCTCGCCGGCGGAGCATGTGAGTGAGGCAGCTCCGTCTCCAAACCTGGTGCCTGAGAACACCTGTGCGAGTCAGACGGGGGCCCTGCACCCCCGAGCCTGAGCCTGCAGGCTGCTTCTCTGCGCAGGGTGCCCTTCAGTGATGGAGCGTTTGGGGGGTAGGGGCAGGAGCGCCCCAGCAGGCCCTGCAGACTTGGGCGCTGCCCTGCTGTAGGCACCTGGGGTTTGTCCTGGACAGAGTCCCAGGAGGGCAGCTCCCTCTCGCCAAGCGCAGGCCCTGCCCTGGCGCCCTGGCGTTTCCTCACCACTCGCTCTGTCAGACCCCAGTGCGTTGGTTCACTGGCCACTCCCCCGTGCACGCTCGCGACACCAGAAACTACACGAATTTGTTGAGTGCCGTGGCCAAGCTAAGCGGAGGTCAGGCTCCGGATGGGTTTCAGGTTGTCACCTAGAGCTGACCAACCCCGGCAGCAGAGACCGTGGGCAGGGATTTGCGTTCAGGGCTCTTACCACCAGCTGGAAAACCGCCCGGAGGGACCGTGCTCCTCAGGAGCCCTCATCAGCATCCAGACGGGGTCTCCAGCTGGAGCCGTTCCTTTCCGCTGACCCGCTGCGCGCAGCCCACCTCCCCACCGGGGCTCCTACACCGCAGTCAGGAGGTGGGGCGCTCCCGGTGTGCGTGGTGCCGCGGGAGCAGAGTTCCTGTCTGTGCTGGAGGGCGTCTGGCACCGTTTACCACCATGGTGGATGCTAAACATGCAGCTTTCCCCCAGACAGGAGCTTGTTTTCAACAACTTCCTCTTAGAGTCACTACTCCTGTGATAAGTCATGAGTGTGTGTCCCATCCCCTCTGTCATCATTACCACTGTGTTAGCTTTTTCAGAGAGAAGTCATGGAACGTGTGCTTTGCCTCGGAGCCGGAAGTTTCTCAGACCAGCGACCGCAGTGGCCACCCGAGCGGCCTCCAGAGTGGCCTCGCCTGGGTTCAGCAGCAGCCGGGAGCCTGCAGCGAAGCCGGAGTCTCCAGAGGAGCGCGGCAGCACTGTCTGGTGCCGCCACCAGTGCGGAGAGTGGGCCAACGCTCGTAAAAGGAACACTCACCTCCAGGAAATGAGAAAGTTCGTTGTTGATGAGCTCCTTGAGCTCAGACTTCCTCAGCTTGTGCTTGTCTCCCTCCCGTCCGGAGTACTGGTGGAAGACATCGATGAGGGCCACCACGGCCTTCTCCAGCTCGGACATCCTGCGCCGCAGAGGACGGTGTCCGCTCAGCGTCCTGCCTGTGTGGACACACGTCATCTGTACCCGCCGCGCCCCAGACGAGGGGGGACGGCCAAGGCCCTCTGGGCTTGGGGCAGCTGCTCTGGGGACTGTCGCTGTGCGGTTCTCTGCCAGCCTCACCCCCGCTCTCCCCGCTGCCTCCCTTCTCTGTCCCCGTGGGCCACGTCTGCAGACCCCATGCCCTCTGGCAGCTGGTTAGGTTTGGCCTGTGGGAAACCTCAGCAGAAAACAGGCAGAGCGGTGAGGGCGGGGGTCTGGGCTGATTCTGCCCCCAGCAGCTGCCCCCTGTGCCTGCAGGGCTGCGCCATGAAGCAGCCGGGGGTGCAGAGCACTTGTGAAGGCCATTAGACTGACCAGAAAGCCGTGCGGGGCAGAAGCCAGGTGCGGGTACAAACATCAGTTCTATGCCTGTGTCCCATCAGTAAGCAGTCAGAAGACAGCAGGAGAGCCCGTTCACAGAGCGGCCCCCGGGCCTCAGAAGAGCTTGGCAAGGAATGCAGGTCCTTCTGAAAGAATCTAAGGATCATTAACTGCAGAAACTGGCTTTTTTTGAATTAATGTATACACTCGACTCAACTTTTTTTAAAGCATTTGAAGGAGAGAAGGTAAGGAGGGAGGCAGGGAGGGAGGGGAGAAGGAAGCACTTCTACTCATTTCTTTCTTTGTTTTGGTTGTTCCCCAGCCCGGGTCTGCAACCGGGAGCCTTCAGCCCTACACGGTCCACACCCCAGTCTGCAGCTTAGCACCCGAGCCGCCAGAGTCTACTAATGTTAGCTCAATTTTAATAAAAATCTCAATGAGACTTTTTTTGGGAGATAAGGAACACGACCCAAAAAAACAGCTGTAAAGCTCAGTTGGGAAACCATGGTAGAATTGCCACATTAGAAAAAGATCAGTGAACTATGAAAGTTTCCTTGATCTACCAAAAACACGACGGATCACAAGGTCATATGTTACCCTGATGGGTTAACAAAGGCAGCAGGAGGCCAGGGTGCCAGAGAGCAGTGCTCACATGGCCTGAGGCTGGTGCGAAAGGCAGGAAAGCGTTTCTCCAGGTGGCAGCGTGACACCTTCCCCAGCTGCACGCGGGAGGGCTCTCAGGGAGGGCGGTCTGACAAAGGACAGATTGTCAACTGGTGCTCAAAATTGAGACAGCCCGAGAAATGACCAACTTTTGGCCTTGAGTTCTCTTCATGAAGCCACAGAATCTTTGCGCTCTCGTGAAAAAATACGAGTTGAATCTAATGGTTGAAAACCATTTTTGTGTTAATAGATCACTTACATCTTAAAAATAAATCGGAATAAAATATTTACCTCCTTATTTTTCATCTCCCCAAAGAATGAGAATTTTTGTCTTCACCTGATCTTTGGTAAAATCACCCTGTTAAATAACCAGTTTTGGTCTTAAGTAATTAGATAGCAGAAGTTTCACATGTACAAAGAACAATCCAAGAAGGCTGCAATCTCTTACACTTCACATTTCATATATCCTTATCCTTTGCTTTCAAGTATTGATTTTATTTAAGAAACAAAACCCAAAAATAAACCTCTGCATTATCCTGATGCTTCTGAAATTCCATGATGATTTGGGGAAAATGAAGTTTTTTTGTGTATGTGCTGTTTGGAATTTTTTAAAGAAAAGGCATAAAGCATAAAACATATTTCATATGTTTGAAAATGCCACAAAAATGATTTTCTTCTGACCACACTACTGTTCTTCCCTGTTGGTGCACCCAGGTGCCTAGCAGGTAAGGGGCCGGACGTGTCCACACACATCACAGGGACCTGGGTGTGAGACCCAGGGCTGGGGGCTGGGCAGACACAACCGAGATGAGAAATTAATAACATAAATACTGCTTCTGCCTTCTCCCTCTCCTGCTGACTCACCGTCATTCCTGCCTGCACCTCTCCTTTAAAAAAATTTAAAACTGGGGGCTGTAGCCCCCAAGAGCGACACGTCACACTTAATGTGAGGGTTTCCCTGAGAAACTGTAAGATCGAGGGGAGTCACATACTTGTAAGGACGATCTCAGTTGTGCCAACTCCCCGGTGGTGTCCAGGGCCTGGCATTTCCAACAGAGGAAAGTGGAAGACGGGTGAGTCACTGCCCCGGCTCAGGGAGCCGAGAAGCATTTATTTATGCAGGGGCTGCACTCGCTTTGACTGCCCGTCATTCTCAGGCCCCAGGAGCAATGGCCCTGCTCTTCAGAGTGAGCGAAGAGGCGGAATTTGTAGCGCTTCTGGGGAGATGTCGGGGCACCTCTGTGCTCTCAGACCTGAGGTCTCCCTGATGTGTGGCAATAAAAACAGCTACACACGCCTCCGGCCAAAGCTACAGTTACCCTGAGGGGACCGTAAACCACCACCCAGTCCAGGCCCCACGCTCGCTCGGACTCCCTCCCCGGAGAGAAAAGCACAGGTTTTTCTGAGGCCTCACTTGCTCAGCCGCTCCTGCCTGCGTCTCCGTCTCCGTCTCCGCTGGGCTCTTCCCTGATCGGCTGGTGGTGGGTGAGGCCCCTCTTATTCCCCCTCCAGGTCAGGCGTGGCCACCTGGCCCCGCTGCAGCCCCAGCAGCCAATGAGGTGGGTGGCTGGCTGCACACTGGGCCAATGACCAGTGTCCTGCTTGCAGCAAAGAGGAAAGCGCCTGTGGTGCTGGAAGTGGGGAGTCAGCTGTTTGTGCTGTTTTTCAGTTTCTCCATGAATATTGATGCTCCGAGGCGAGTCTGGGGGTGGGGGGAGCAGAGAGATGGATTCATTGATTCAAACAAAGCAAACATGCTGCCAAGAACAAGATGCCTCCGACCACAGGCTGAGTGCAGGCGGCTTCAACAGCGAGCCTGTCCTCCGGCCACCCGCTGCCCGGCCCAGGCTGGCGTCCTGCGATGCAGGAGCCCGGGCCCGGCAGGGCTGCCTGGAGAAGCCGCTGAGGCCTGCATCTGCAGGCCCTGCCCACCGCCGGGACACAGGCCGCCGTGTCCCTCCAGCGAACCCGTGGCCTGCAGCCACTCGTGGAGGAGACTGCGACAGGAGGAGGAGCAGCAGGCCTCCCGTGCTCGTGAGAGACTTGCTGTGAGTTCACGTGGACTCCAGGGTCGCACGCGGGCCCGGTGACCCGCTGGTCAGGGCTGGGATTTGTGTGCTCCGGCCAGAGAGCGCGACTGGACCCGCTCCCGTTTCCCGCTGTTTCTCAGCTCCTAAGTGAGCGGCAGCCCCGCGGCAGGCAGCCGTCTTACGTAAGGGGAGGCCATGGTGACAGGACGAGCTCACCAACCTCCCTGTGAGGACATCAGCCCGCAGCAATGCTGCTGCGCCCTGGGGGTCTGGATTCAGGCCACCGTCAAAGAGCTGAGTGTTTCATAGACTCACTTGTGTGGGTGATGGAGAGTGACTGCCTGTCAGTGGTGACAGCCCGAGCAGAGAGGGTCTCCGGGCGGGGCACTAACCGCCCTGCACACTTGGTGCTGCTGATGGGGCTGAATGCCGGACCACTGTGTGT
>RJWH01009757.1:0-20663 GCA_004363575.1 Solenodon paradoxus
AATTTTAGGCAGGGGAGGGAGTGATTAGAAAGAATTCTGATCATGGTATAAGACTAATAAAGACTATAGAGAGCAAAGAGGAAGAGATAGTAGAAGTCTCTTCTAGGAAAGCATGCTACAAAGGAGCTCTCTTAAACCTATCCCTAGACTGGAGGGCATAAATATTAGAAATCTTTAAGAATTAAGAAGCGTAAGATTTGATTAGCAGATAGATATGAATAAAGGTGATATCCAAAAGGTTTTACAACCGAAACAACTCAAACATTGACCAGAACGAACACCCACACAATACCATTGGCAGGACCTGACTACATATCCTGATTGATAGCAGCCCTGGGCAGGTGAGCTCACCCTGTGAGGCTGGTCCTTTTCACCAGGCTTTCCCTGTACCCTGCTGCACTCAATTGATTGAATTAATGCCCCTATCATTTCAGATTGTGGAATGTCTCTCACAAAGGCAGAGTGCATTTGCCTGTCCCACGTGACTCACACTAGCTAACAGAACCAGGTGGGAGTGACAAGGTACCAGTCCCAGGCCTTAGGCCACGGGGGCCCTCCTCTTGTTCTGCACCTCTGCCATTGTCACAGGCCAAGTCTAGGATCACCTGCTCAAGAATTCTAGACACACACAGCAGGCAGAGTCACATCAGAGACCCCAGCTGATGCCATGTTGCATCATCCTGTAGCCAGCCCACGCCAGCCCACCCCAGTCTCTTGAGCCCACCCAGGCAAGATAGGCAGAGCTGCCTGGCCGGACCCCATCTAGCCCTTGACAGTGCATGCTCACTCTTGGGTGTGAATTACAGTTTTCTGGTTGGTTGTCACGTCATTCTTATGGCAATATAAACACGTACCCTCCTATTCCTTCTTTGCACACCACCAGTAGGCATACATAACTGTGTCATAAAAGCCAGTGTGTCTTCCTGCTCTGACCAGCTTTCTTTACACAAGGCATACTTAGCAGGGAAAAGAACCTGAACATAAGTGGGCAGATGGCTTGCAGGCTAAAAGTCTCTCCACAGTACCACTCTCACTGGGTGGAGAGGAAAAAAAAGAAAAGAAAAAAAAAAAAAAAAAAAACATTGAAAATATGTAGGAGCAGCAGGAAATGCGAAGGTGGGAAAATCAACTAAGCATCTTCCCAGCACCTTGCACCCACTTTAATGACCTCGCTGTCATGATTCCAAAGCATTAGAGCTTTAGGGGGTCCATAAAAAGCATGCCTTTCTTCTCACAGTTCAGAGCCAACTAAGACAAACATTGCAGGTAGGCAGATATAGAAACAATATCAGGTTTTCGCTGATAAAAGCTAGATTGGAAAACATGACGAGATATAGCCATAAAGATTCCACAACATGTTAGCCTGACATTAAATTCACGCCCCACCCTTCTAAGCCCCACAGAAGAGGACACTGCTGGCTCCCAACAGACCTAGACCTGTGCTCTGGGGTGGGGCGGGGGGTGGCAGATGGCTTCCCACACCTACCTCAGGGGCCTCAGGGACACTCCTCTCCCCAGGGAAGGGAAGAAATGAGTGAGGAGAGAGACCAGGAAGGAAGCCTGACTCTTGGAAAGGTGAAGGCCAAGGAAAAAAAATGCTCCAGCAGACATCCTGGCAATAGATTCGTCCCAAGTAACAATAGACTTAATAGTGACGTTGCTGCTAATTTTGCCTGGGACCATGATATCTTCCCTTCTCCCTGGCAGCCCCACAGCAGCGCCTCCATGGCAAGATTTCCTTTCAGTCCTACTTCCCAGGGAAGTCTCTTCTTGTGTGCACATGCACATGTGTACACACACACACACACACACACATGCTCATACAATGATACCTGCACATACATCCATACAAACACACACCCACAACATACGCACTCACACATGCATACACATACTTATACATTCATACGTATAGACATACCCATATATACACAAATGCACATACACATGTGGTTACACTCAGAAACATTCTCACATATACATTTATATATGTGCACATGCACAGGTGCACATATATACCCTCACACACTATGCATGCACACATACACACACATCAGACACTATCTGTATACACACTTAGACACTTACACACCTATACACAGTCACAAGCATTCTCACAAACATACATGCTCACAAAAACACTCATCTGTCCCATGCAGCAAGCAAATGCCTTCACTCTGGAGCACTTGCTAACCCAAACTCTGAGGATCCAGCCCCCGGGTAAAGGGTGTCCTGATCAGAGCTGGGTACAGCCTGGAGAGGTTTAAAAGTGTCACCGAGAGAACCAAACTCTAAGTGACTCTCAGACCTGCTCTTTTACCTCCCAGTCATTCGTTCTTGGGAAATTACTCAGTATCTTTTAGGCTCTGCTTCCTCATCTGTAAAATAGGGATAATAATAGAACCTATTGGCTTGTTGTAAAACTTGAATGAAATCATTGATATGCCCAGCCTGTGGGAGTTAAATAATTGTCCCCACTGAATTTTAAGTTACATAACATATTTATAAAATCTGTAACTGCATCTTGGGAATTAGTGGGACCCCTTGGAGTATTCTAACCACTCCTTAGCCTGGCCTACACGGCCCAGCTTGATCTGCTTCCTGATTGCCCCTCATCTCCTGCCACCATGACCCACTATGTTTTCTATGTGTAGTTGTGCTGAACACATTCTGCCCTTACAAACCTCCATATTTTCCACACATTATTCCCTTTGTTTGCAGTACTCCAGCCATGTCTTCCCCCATGCACTAGTTCTCACTGAGTATCATTTCACTATTTCACAAATATTTGTCTAGAGTCTACTTAGTGCCTGATTTCATTTGATGGGTCTTACAAAACCAAGTGTCACAGACTGAATGGTTTAAACACAGTATTTTATTTTCTCACAATTCTGGATACTAGAAGTCCAAGATCATGGTATTCACAGGGCTGTTTTTGCTTAGGCCCCTCACCCTGGCTTGCAGATACTATCTTCACCCTCTGAGTCACATGGTCTTTCCTCTCTACTTGTGCTTCTCTGTGTCCTAATCTCCTCTTTTTATAAGGGTTCCAATCATATTGGCTTCTAGTCTACCCATCTGACCTGGTTTTACCTCAGTTACCTTGAGTAACATTTTAAAAACTATCTCCAAATATAGCCACATGCTGAGGTACTGGGGGATTAGGACTTTCACATATGAATTTGGAGAGAAACAATTTAGCCCATAAGACTGCCAGAATACAAAGCATTTGTTACTCTCCAAATTTGAATGAGAAGATACTTCTATAGACATTTGATCCTTGAACAAGGCAGGGCTTAGGGCCACGGACTTCCTGCAAAGTCAAAAATCCAAACAAAACTTTCTAACTCTCCAAAGCTTAGCTATGCTCACCCCTTGGTATCCATGGGAGGCTGGTTTCAGACACCCACGTCCACAGATGTCCAAGGCCCTTGTAGAGTCGGTCCTCACAAGCTGTGTGTTCTTCCTCCTCTGGTTCAACTGACAAAACATCCGCAATTGGAATGTGGAGCCTGAGGATATTCAGAACTTACTGTATTTATCTTTTTAAATGCACATAGAAGTAGACCCTTTCAGTTCAAGCCTGTCAGCAGTACGTCTATATATCTTCAGTGGTGTCGGTTCTTCTTATGTACTTCTCTAGCAAAATGGAATGTCTCCTGTCATCCTCAGCCAGTGAGGAAATGCACCTCCTTGGTCTTAGTCACTGTGATAAGCTCTTCAGATAAAAGATGAGCCATACCTGGTAAATGACAAGGGATGTTTCCTGGGTGGATGAATGTCCTTTGCTGCTATCTCTGCATGCCAAAACCACATCCCTAATAGAAAACATGGCCTGGGAGAATGTGTGATAATAACCCCCTACATATAAAGAGCCCTTTACAATGTAAAAAGCCTTTGCAAGTCTCATCTGATTTCCTTTCCTAAGTAATTCTGTGGCATAGGCACAAATATCTGCACTTGGCAGAAGGAGCAACTGAGGCCAGTAAAATTAAGGCTCTCGGTCAAGTTCCCTCCACAAGCTCCAATGAGCGAGCCCAGGCTTCCTCAGTGGATAACCACAGCTTTGGAAATTACAGTAAAATAAATTAAATCTGGAGTAAAATCTCCTGTGCCCCTGTAGAAAGCTGAGGCTACTCTGGCAGCTGGAACTAAGTCATCGCTCTAACTGAGAAAAGGCCTCGTGGTTCCTCCTTAGATTGTAGTTTGTGTCACTCTGTTTTCCCACAGTTACAAGGACTCTAGGCATCCTGCATATTTAAATGCGAGTCTTGTTCCTTAAAGTTGGAAAGTTTAAAATATAGTTTGAACTTCAAACAGCAATTTAAGAGCCTTACCCTTTCAAGTTTGACATTTCTTGAAGAACAAAAAATAGTCCAATGCTTGTTGCTTTTGGAATCCGGTTCTTATTACTCATGTTTTTTTCCTCCAAAAGAAAAGCATTTCACATGTTGGTAATGCCTCTTGGCAGCACTTGTTGAGAATAGTCAACAAGCACCTCCAGGATCCAGCATGACTGGGCTGTAGAAAGAGGGTCCGGGTCTGGGCAAGTATATGCCTTTCTCAAGCATCTGTTTGAAAGCAGGGAAGTCATCAAACCGGCTTAAAGCGAAGTGCACTCTGACCCATGTGTAAAGGAGGCATAAGCAATGCTAAAAAGCGTGGGTTTTGGCACACTGAGATCTGCTTTCATATGTGGGCTCCACCACTTTTACTATATAATCTGGATCAAGTAGCTTGCCTTTCCTGGAGTGCAGTTTCCTCATACGTGTACTGGAAATTACAGTATGACATACTTTAAAGTGCTGTGAGAATTTAATCAACTAATGCATATAAAACTCTTATCCCAGTGTCTGGCACATGAAATACTAATGTACTGAGTGCTCACCCATGCTATGTTGGCCTGGGAGCAAAGTCAAGAAAAGGGATCCCAGAAACGATTCAAACTCCAGAATGGGAGTTCCATCCCAGTCTTTCTCTCAAATCAGAGTATTCCTAGTGGTGGCTCTCCTGATCCCCCCGAAACACAAGAGTCTTCCTTTTCACCTACTCTTGGCATCTTCTCTCTGCAAAACTACTCCAAAAACTCACTCTGAGCATGTTTTTATTAAACTTAATGCCTGATGCTCCAGACTCTGTGCATAGACTTCCACACTATCCCATGTCTTCATTCTCAGGCAAAGCTCTTGGTTGCAATAATAGGTCATATCTCAACTAGCCAAAACAAAACAAACTCTAGAGTAATAGTGAAGGGAATAGATGGATATTGAATGGAAACAATAGAGTTGGACCCCACAGAACATCAACAGGAGGCAATACAGCTGTGGATGCTCTCCTTCCGTGTGAACCTGTTAGTATCTCCTAACCCTCTCTGCCTTCCAGATTTCTCTACTTGGTCACTAATTATACTCAACCACTCACCACTGTTTGACTGAATCCTTTGGGTCTTTCACAAAGAGCAATCAGGTTGTCCAGCTCTCTTCCTATAAATAAACTGTCCTTGAATCTGGTGCCCACCATACTCCAATTGGTGGTAGCCAGGAAGATGGCGTATATGACATCAGTATGACTGGCTATGCCCCCTTTCAGTAGGAGTATCAGAAGAAAGGTAATGTTCAGAGAACAGATTATGTACTGTTACAGGATCTCCTGTGTTGACACGAAGTCATTACTTCCTCTTCAGTTTCTTACTTACTGGCCAATGTAAACCTGTTAGGAAGAGTGGAAGAAGAAAGCCCTAGAAAAGGGTATACTGGGATTGAGGTGCACAGGCAGGGATATTTGCTGGAGACAAGAGGCAGAATAATCCAAATGGATAATCAGAGTTCCTGTCGAGAGGCTCTGGGAGCGGTGCTAAGACTCGGTGGTGTCCAGTGTCCAGTCAGCTGAGTGAGACAGGGGCAAGTAGGACAACCTCATCCAGGTTAGAGGTCAAGAGGATCAGAAGTGACTTGAAACCAGGTATCAACAGAGGTCAAGGAACTGGTTCCAAATTTAGAGAATGGCACATGTGAGCTAAATCTTAGAAGTAATTTAGATTGTCAGGGTAGATATGCCAGGGTAGATTTAAGGAAGCTATTAGGAACAGGCTATCTACTTCAGCCCAAAATCACTGCATACAAGGCTCCTGCTCTTATTCTAATGTGTGAAAGTACCTTCCTCCTGGGCATTAAACTTCAGATTTTTCTGGTACCCATAAGATCTCTCGTGATCCTATTATTTAACCCCTTTTCATCACTCAGTTCTCCACAGTCCTTATCTCCCTTGAAATAGCACACAGTTCCCTGGTTCATAGAAAACAATTTGAAAGATCCTGTACTAGAATTTGTTCAATCCTTTGCTCTTCACTGACCACCAACCTGTGTTGAAGACCAACATTATTCAACGATTTGCTCTTCATTAAGTATCCTTTTCTATCCAATATTTATACCTCCCTACAGCATATCAAGTTGTAATTTTTCCAGTATTTCTCAACAAAAACAATCTTGGTTCTGAGGTCAACCATCAGACCCAAGTGTTCCAGCCATTATCTCTTCTAAAAGGAGCAATAGGAGCTCTTGTAAATAGCACCCCAGTTGACCCATTAGGAATACCCTGATTAGAAGGGAAGACTGGGTTGCAACTTCCATTCTGGAGCTTGAATCATTTCTGGGATCCCTTTTCTTGACTTTCCTCCCAGGCCAGCATAATGTAGGTAAGTCCTAAATAAATTAGTATTTAATGTGCCAGGTACTGGGAGACATTCCTCTCCATCTGCCCAATGATTTACCCTGAGCCTCTCACCAGTCCTATTCCTGCATCTTAGACAACCTTCGACTCCTCTTTGACTGATTAATTAAATAAGAATATTTACCTAGCACCTACTCTATATCAGATACTCTGTTAAGCATATGGATTGTAGTTTTACTTTAGTGTTCAAAAGTTTATCTGGGAAGATAAGACCTGTAAATCAGCAATTGCAATAAAATGTAATACAAGTAATTAGACAATGGGACAAGAAAATATAGTGAGAATAAAGAAGAGTGGAACTTATCACAGGCTGAAAGGGTAGTGGAAGACTTCCATAAGGAGAGCACAAACAGAATTTCAAAGTGTCTTACTTAGCTAACTATCTGAAGAAGAATGGCAAGGAAGGGGGTTCAGGGAGAGGGCATTCAAAATGGAAGAAAACTGCACAAAGGAGGGCATGATACATACCTTAAACCTACATAAGCTTATGATGAAAAGTTCCTTCGATAAAATTTTTGAAAATAGGTAGCAGACTTGAAACTGAGTGCTGTGTTTGAAGAACTACTCAATTTTTCACTTGCATGACATTTTCCCCCGTGAATCTGTAGTGTGAGAGGGTGAAGTTAGAGGACAAAGCAGAAGCAGGACTACTGGAACTGAAGAGTTCTTTGGAGCTACCTGTTGATTTTAAGTGGAAGAGAGAGATGATTAGACTCAATAAAGAGCAGAGGTGTAGTCCTGGCCCCCTCTGAATGTCACACTGGGAGACCACCCTCAACCCGCCCATACCTACTGCTGCCCGTATATGAGCCAAAGCAGGCAGGGGGATGGGAGGACATAATTGGGGGCAGGAGAAGGAGCAGCTTGACCCCTTAAATGACTTTATAGTCTCTACTTTCCTGAGCACAGCAAAGAAAAATAAATTATCCTTCAAATGGCAGGGACTAGGACTTGCATGATTATCTAATTAGGTGTAAGATTACACTACAGGTCTGGTTACTGGAGGCCCCTAGGGATCCAATCCAACAGCATCAGACCAGACAAGAATAAGTGAAACTTTGCTCCGAATGAAAACAAGAGAGATAAAAAATCCTACCACTATCCCCTCTTCACCCCTTGGCTACCAATTTGAATAGCCAGATAATGAGGGATTTAGAAAGAGAAAGATAAATGATCTGCTAAGATTTTACACTTGGTGTCATTTCTGACATGGATCTCTGATTACAGACATATAAGTCATTTCAAGGAAATAGGAGCTGAACATAAACCCAGCTTGTTTTTCTAATAAATATTACTGAAAAAGAACTGCCTTCTATGTGTAAGACAGTGCACTATCTAAAGAGTACAAGGAAGTGATTAGGACAGTGCCCTTTCTCCAGGAGCTCACAGCCTAGTGGGGAAGAATGACTCAAAAATTAAAATGAAAATTTCTGTGCTAAATATTTTTTAAATTCTTACTGAAAGGGTTTTATACATGCATGGGAAACATTCAGAAAGTTGCCCCAGAAGATGGTTATTTGTATTGTCTTAAAAACTAGTAGAAGTTCACCAGACAATGAAGAGAAAGAGGAAACTGCCTATTCAAAGCATAGATAGAAAAAAAATAAGGCATTGTCATGAATAGCAAAGACTATATTTCCTTGATTCTGAGTTTGTTGGTTTTCAGGCATACCACAAATTATACCTTCTCAAGAATGAATGAAAAAGGGAAGACATAATACATTTTCAAAAGCTTGTGAAATTATCTACCCATTATATCGTCCCTGCCCTTTAGAAACCACTTTCTTATTTTACATTCCAGTCAGTTTCCCTAAGCACACAAATACCTTTCTGAAAGATTTTTAGATGTTAGAAGTTATACATAGCATAAAAGTGACTCACAACTTTTTGTAAAACATGCAACACATCTTGACCTCATTTGTACATTTAGGATTGATGGTATAATTTTAGAAGTATCTCATAAGAGTAGGTTTTATTTGCATTTCCTATTTTATAATACTCATAGGTTTTTCTCCTCTTAGTTGAAAATTCCAGGTTCAGACTGATGGTTTTACATGTGAATTCTTCCAAAGTCTCAAGGAATAAATAATTTCACTATTATATAAATTCTTTTAGAAACAGAAAAAAATGAATACTCTTCAACCAGTTTTATGAGGCTAGTATAATCTTGATGCCAAATTCAGACAAAGAATGTATTTAAAAGGTAAAAGTAAAAAGTATAGGCTGTTGTCACTCATAAACATATATTTAAATATTCTAAGCTCAATAGTTTCGAATTGGTTCCATCAATGAAGAGAAAATATAATATAATTTGATAAAATTTTACTGAACCCAGGAATGCAAGTTAGGCATAATTCATCTTATTAATGATAATGGTGGGAAAAAAAGATGTATTTCTCTTTCAATGTTTTAATGTTCAATAAAAATTTAAATTTGCATTTTAAAATTCTTACAAAACTAAGAACAGGAGAGTTTTAATATGGTAAAGAACACTAATTAAAAGCCTATAGTAAAATATACACAAAGGTAAAAGATCGAAAGCATTTCCTTCAAGGAAAGAAAAAGATGATTTCCTATTTAATATTGGTAACTAGTTAACAAATCAACAAAAATAAATGCAAAAGATAAAAATGGGAAATGCTAATAGATAGAAATGTCTGCATCGAAAACTGAAAAAATCCAAATATTATTAATAAGAGAGCAAGGTAATTGGATAAAATATGAACATGCAAAAGCCAAGTCTGTGGAGTTTCAGGAAGCAGAAAGAACACCAAAATTTCTAAATATAAAAAAACTTCTAGACTTCTAGACACATAGCACAACTAGCAAAATCCAACAACGAAAACTACTGAAGGCTACTAGAGAAAAGAAAGGCATAACCTACAAAGGCATACCCATCAGGCCACCATCAGACTTCTCAGCAGAAACACTACAAGCTAGGAGAGAATGGAATGACATATTCAAAATAATAAAAGACAAAAATTTCAGCCAAGAATACTCTACCCTGCAAAACTATCACTCAAATATAATGGAGAAATAAAGGTCTTCAATATAAGCAAAGATAATGAATTCTTCCACAACAAACCTGCCAGTCAAATTCTGAAAGGGGTCCTACATCATAGAAAAAGAAAACAAAGAACCACCTAACCTGAAGGATGGTGATAAGCAGGAAAGCAAATGCAAAAGCAAAGACAGGGTCAATAGGAGAGAACAAAAATCACCAATGGGGGAAATAAAAATATGGAATCTGTGTGTGTATGTGTATATATAAATAGAGAGAGAGATGTGTGTGATAAAGTAATAGTTAATTAAAAGCTATCAAAGAGATGTAAAGACAGAAATAATCTATGACAGCTACAAAACCTAACTCTAAAGAGATCTTAGCTGGAAAGTAGACACAATTTCAAGAGCCAACAAAAACCATATAGAGGAAAAAACAAAAATAATTGGAAAACAAAGCAAAAGACACAGAAAACAAAGGTTTAAATGGCAGCAATAAATCCCTATATATCATCTATCACCCTAAATATGAATGGACTGAAAGCACCAATCAAAAGACACAGTGTAACTGTGGATGGATCACAAAACAGGATCCATCAATATTATGCTGATGAAAAACTGCAGGCAAATGACCCACCCAAAAAAATGGTTAAAAAAACTGAATGGACAACACCCATCTACAGATGACACCCATCTAAAGAAGACACAAGATGGCCTACAGACCTAAAAAATGTTCTACATTAGTCATCATCAGAGAAATGCAAATAAAAACTACAATGACATACCACCTCATACCAATAAGTATGGCCTGTATCAAAAAGACTAAAAATAGCAAGTATTGGAGCGGGTGTAGAGAAAAGGAGTCCTTCTACACCGTTGGGAATGCAAATTAGTAACCTCTATGGAAAACAATATGAAGACTCCTCAACAAATAAAGATGGATCTATCATTTGATCCAGCAGTCTCACTCTTGGGCATATACCCAGAGAGTACAAAATCTCTAACCAGAAAAAATATTGCACCCTTATGTCCATAGTAGCATAATTTGCAATAGCCAAGACATGGAAACAACCTAAATGCCCACCAACAGATGACTGGATAAAGAAGTTGTTGTCTATATATTCTGTGGAATTCTATATAGCTTTTAAAAATAAACTGTGCCCTTCACAGCAATCTGTATGGAGTTGGAAGGGATCATTTTAAGTGAAATAAGTCAGAAAGAAAAGGAGAAATATAGCATGATTTCACTCATGTGGAATATAATGAAATGAAAAAAACAGTGAGAAGGGAGAAAGAAGAAGAGGGGAAAAGGTTGTGCGAAGAACACTGGAAATCTGGTAGTGGGTGTTGTGTGAAATATAGACTAACATGCAATTTCAATATCCTAAAGTGAATATAGCATTATGAACAAAGGAAATTATAAATATTACTATTGAAAAAGGTAAGAAATACTTCAAATCAGTAACTTTCCTAAGGTTGGCTTTTATCAAATCATAAAATGTATGTATAACTACATCTATTTTATATATATGATATTGTGAAGGAAAAGGCCCGCCCGCCACTTCTAACATCCATCAAGACAGCAGTGAGACCACCAAGCCTGCAGAGCTATAAATATCCTGTGGTCTGTGCTCACTGGGATGCCAGAGACAACTGGTAAGATAAAGAACTTCCTTAGTTGCCTGCAGGCAGAATCTTATGTGTGTGTTGCAAATATGTGTGTTGCAAATTAAATCTGTGTTGAATCCTGTGTGTACTGCCCATTTGAAGAATTTACAAATAACTAACTTGGGTTCTGCTTGTAATCCCCATTCTAATTTATACCTCCCCTCTCCACGCTTCCTCTAAACCTATGTAAGTGTACCCCAAATTACCATCCACGCTCAACCTTTGGGAAGGATCCCTGCTGAGTCTGCACGTAAAAAATCTGCCTAAAATACTTCCAAAGAGTGTCCACTTGGTTCATCTCAGAGACCTGTAACACTACATATATGACATTATATATGAATATAACAAACCTACATGGAGAAAATTCTAACCGATTCAGAAAGATATTTTAAAAAGAACCAAATCTACCTCAAATTTTACTGTGTTCATGTACAGGGAGACTCAATATTATGATATCATTCTCCTCAAATTAATTTATATAATCAAGGTATTCCAACCAAAATCCCAGTGAGAACATTTTTAGGAAAGTTGAAAATCACGCACCTATCAGAGTAAATTCTTGGCCCTACCAGATGACTTATAAAGCTTCATTATTAAGACATTAATATGATACACAAGGATAGACATACACATCAGGTTACAAATCTGAGAAACGACATCAACTTGACTATAGAAAGGCACTTGGTTTGATGCAGGGGCTCTGGGGTCCACCGACAAATAGTTCAAATAAGAGTTCGTGAGCGTTAAGAGTGCGTTTTTATATGTTTATTAGAGAAAATGGAGGAGAAAGAAAGCAAAGCAGGAGACAGTCTCCTGGACAGGGAGAGCTGCACTGTAGACTGAAGACTGGTTGGACCTATACTCTTGGACCCTCTTTCTAGTGTCTTTAATTAGCAAGTGACTAGAAACTCACAAGGAAGTTCAAAAGCAGAAGTAAGGGGATTTTCCAGGAAGTTCCCCAGGTATGTGAAGTGGCCTCCAGCATTTTGGCTGTCCAGGGCTCCTTGTAGCCTTGGGTTAAAAATTAAGTTGACTACAGGAATCCTTCCAGAGGGTCAGAGATGAGCTGTGACCAATTTGGCCTCTAGTTCTCAGGAAAGGGCCTGGTGTGACTCAGGCGACATCCCATTCTGAACTCTCCCTGTGTCAGGTGCATGGCAGGAACAGCATTGTGGATATGGGGGGAAGGTGGGCTTTTTAATAAATGGAACTAGGAACACTGAGCATCCACTATGGAAAAAAGATGAAATTTATACCACCATACACAACAATTATTCTAGTGGATTAAGTATTTAAATGCAAAAAGTAAGCACATAAAGAATATAAAAGATGGCCTTTATAATCTTGGTATAATGAAAGATTTTACAGCATACCAGAAGGCACTGAACCCCACCTCAAAAATGAGACAAATGTGACTACCTTAAAATTAATAGCTTCTGTTTTATCAAAAGAACTTTAGAAAAAATAAAACATAAACTAGTACAGAAGTTTGCTATATGAATACTAACAAAGTATTTGTTAGGCTCCCCCAAAGATTTGGGGGTTTGGTTGGGGAGTACGTTAGGAAGGAGTGACCCAGAGAAACACTTCGAATATCCAAAATACTTTTATTTTGGAACTTAGAAGCAGGCTGGCTCGGTAAAGGAGTAGGCCAGCCCTGGGGGAAGGGCTCTTGGGTATTTTATCGGGAAATGGAGGCAGGATGGACCTTCAGATTCAGGGCAGGCTCTGATGCCATTCACTCAGAGCCTGGAGGCAAAGAGTCTGTTTAGAAATTCATTAAGATGCTAATACAGACAGTAGTCAAACAAAGAGGAGTGCTATCAGAAGAGACTGAGAAAAGCACCTAGGACCTGGCCTTCTCAGACACCAGGAAACAGTGAGACAGGCCAATAAAGTTTCCCTCCCAAATGCCACACACAAAATGGCATTGCCCAGGTCTTTGTGGGCAGCCCTTGTCCTTTCAGTATTATTACCCAAATCTATTAAAGAATTCCCTTAATCAATAAAGAAATAAGTAACCTAATTAAAAAATAAGTAAAAGATATGAGGAAACATTTACATAAACATAAGTGGTCTATAAACATATAAAAATGCTCATGTGTTTTTGGTGAACACAAACATGCTAACTAAAATCACCAGACATAATTTTCTACTCACATATTGGCAAAAACTAAAAGTAAGACAATATTAAATATTGGTTAGCTGTGGAACAATGAATCTCAGGAAGCTGTTGATGACACTAAAAACTGGCATAATCACACTGGATAGCAACTGGCATTATCTCCAAAATCAACAGCAGGAGAGAATGGAGTGAGGTAATACTTACTCAGTCAGTAAATAAATGTCAAAGAACTAAGAAGCAGGTAAGTGTGTGTTAAGAAAGCAGTGAAGGTTGAGTTTGATCATGATGTGAGGGGAAAAGGCCTGTCTGCCTCTTCCCAGCAGCCCTAAGAACCCCTGAGCTAGCAGAGCCACAAGCTCGCTGGAATGCTGCAGGCAACTGAAGTCACCAACAGACAAAGAACTGTCTGCGCTTGAGACCCTCCACTCTAATTTACAAGTCTCTCTCTTCCTATGCTTTCTCTAACCTATGTAAGAGTGGCCATGCTCAGCCTTTGGGAAGGATCTCTGCTGAGCCCGCGTATAACAAATCTACCTAAAATACTTCCAAAGAGTACCCGCTTGGTTTATCCCAGAGCCATAACAATGATGGACGGGTCATGACACCCAAAGTTGGACACAGGACACAGGAAGTGGAGGAGGACTACAGAGGAACAGGGACCTGAGAACTTGTGAAGGGTATGGAGTCTCCAGACCAGAGCTTCAGAGCCACGGCAGAGAAAGGGTGGGTGGTGAAGGATTCTTGACCACAACCTATGATAAAATACTTTTACAGGGCAAACCAGTCACACATTCTTAGGCACAAATGACTACATATGTTCTACAATGTAGAATCAAAACAAAAATTTCACAAAACAGCTTTTCGCCTTATTATAGTCAGGACCCCCACAAGAGCACGCAGTAGGTCAGGCATCAAAGTCTAGATATCAGGGCCCTGAATTGTCCCTGGCACCACCCAGCCAAGCAAAGGCATTCAATCACCCAGATCTATAAGGAAAGCCCAAGGACAAGGGTGACAGGGGGGATGTGTCCCATGTGTAGTATGTGACCAGGACAACCCTCCGCAAAGAAAGAAAGGAACTGTGCTGGTTGAAGAAGCCCACCAATAACTTCAAAGGACAATGTCACCTTGCCCAATCAGGAACTGAAGCCTGACCTGAAAACCCTCTCTCCATCCTCCCCTTCCTCACCATGTGGGTTTTTTCATTAAAAACCCAGGCCATCAGCAAGGCAAACAGAGTCTTTGCCTCCCTTGGCTGGCTCCATCCTCTCTCTCTGCTCCCTACTAATAAACCCCCAACTTGCTTACTCACCTCGCTGCCTGTCTGATATGTGAAGCAAACCTGAACCCATGGGGTCTGGACATCCCTTGATCCCCTTCATTTCTTTACCCTTTAATTAAATCTCTGCTTGCTCACTAGCCTGACTCTGTCATGGGTTCTTTGAGTGACCTGAAACCCCACAATTATATGGAAGACACTCTAATATTTTCTACTCTATTATTATTTTTAAAGCCAATAGAAATCCACAAAATCAATTTCAAGACCCCAGAATCCAGAAAACAATAGGCAAGAGAAATCAGTTTAAATAAAAAAACTCATTCTAATCACTCAAGTATCATGTCGTAAAAAGATGGACTTGAAATGTGATGAACTTCAGTTTGAATTCCAGAATTGCCACGTATTCACTGGGTGACCTTGGACAAGTCTGAGTCTCTGATTTGTCATCTGTAAAAATCTGAAATAATAGTATTTTCCTCATAGGCTTGAGGTGATGATTAAATAAAAAATGATAAGCAGGTTACTTGACATATGGCTTATGCTGTCCGGTTGGCACCTCTTTATCACTCCTACAAGCCCCATAACACAAACTATTAAAGAATTGTTTTTTCTGTGAAACCTACCAATTTCCTAGCAATGAACATCAAAGCTTAACTGTTCAACCTAAAAATTAGAGAAAGAATTAAGACTGAGATGACCTTGTTTTACCCTAAGATTTAAGTATGATTTATGCTGATATATGGATGCCTTGAAATCCTGCATAATCTGCTGTCCTGTGACCAGTAAGGTAATTCTTGGCCAAAGGAAATTGCCTTGCATTTCAAAACACTTGAGACTTGCTGTTATATTGAAGTCATGGCTCAAGGAAAGGTCAGTGTGACCCCCAGAGGGCAAAATGAAAAAGAATACTTCTTGTTGATGGATGTTTTGAAAACATGATGATTAAACACATAATTCAAAAACTGATACCCTGATCTCTCCAAAATCTGTCCAGGATTTAAAAATATATACTCTTGAAATAAAAGATAAATGTTAAAGAGAAGCAAAGAGGAATGTTTTTGTTAATAAAATGAGGTTTTGCCTCAAACCTCCTCAACTCCTGCTGCAGAACTTAGTAATCATATAACCTTAAACAAGTACCCAACCTCTGGGCCTCAATTTCCTCGTCTGTAGAGCAAGGGTGCATAATACCTGGCTTACCAGTATGTGAAAATCTTATCATAGTGCTGAAAATACCACTCAAAACAAGAGTATGGAAAGTGATCACTTCAAATAAAAAGGGAATGAGCAGACTGAGTTAAAAAATATTAGAGACACAGTCTTTAAAATGTTCTAATTTAATTGGTAGTCTGATAACTAGAGAAGGATCCTATTCCTTAGTGTCTTTATTGGAAAATGTAATCCTTTAAACCGTTTTAATTTTATTTTGCAGCTTGAAGCATCTATTTTTTAAAAACCATCTCAGCCATGGTTAAATTCAGTTTTCTGAGAAGCAGGTTTTCAATTTAACCTACTATGTTTAAACTCCTTACAACTAAGAACACTCAGACATCTTGAAAAAGATCAAAATTTAATTGCAACCTTGTAAATGTCATCTTTGAAAGCTTAAGAAACACTAATAGCAGCTATGTTTATCTCTCAAACATGTACATTATTTTGTTTACTATATTATATTCCTTGCATTCAAAAAATATGAAATAAAGTTGTGATAACTAGATAGTTTAGGATTATACTATTTTCTGTCATTTCTTCATAATTACAGGGAGTTAAAACACACAGAGAACTCAACACAAAATAGGCGTGCTGCTCTTTAATTCAAACTGTAACTTCAATTGGGAACTTCTTTCTCCTTTTTCCCCCAAGGTAAATTCTTATGCATCTCAAAACTCAGTTCACATATCATCTCTTTTGTCACACCTTTTTCAATTTGACTCTAACCCACCCACCACTGAAAAAAATTAAACATTCTTTTTCTCTGCTATCTAGCTCTTTTTTCCATGTGACTAAAATATACCCAACAGTCACATTAATAAATAAATGTATTTTAGTTTTAAAGATATACTACATAAATGTGTCATAGATTAGTTAGGGTTACACTGCTGTGACAACCAGACCCCCCAAATAGAATGGCACTAACAAGATGGAAGTATAGTTCTTTCCCACACAGCAGTCCAGAGTGAGTATCCCAGGTCAGGGGATAGCTCTCCTCCATGTGGTCATCCAGGGACTCAGGCTGACCTTGGATCTGCTATCTGTAATATTTGTCTTCCAAGGCTGCTCTGGATTTAAATTCCAGCCCAGGAGACAGCATGGAGGATGAGCCATGCTCAACACTGGTGTGACCCACATCACTTTTACTCACACTCCTTTGACAGTAGTTTAGCCTCCTGGCCACACATAACTCCAAGAGAGAGCTGGGAAATGTAGAGTCTGACTTGGGAACCACGTCTGTTCCAACTATGATCTTATTACCATAGAAGGAGAAAGAGCATTTCGGTAGACAGCCCACAGCTCCGGCCACTGTCCGATAGGAGCATGACATTGCCTTATTCATCGACATATCCCCAATGTCCAAGAGCATTTTGGGTAAACTTTAACTCTCTCAAACCACCCAGGACATCCCCAATGCACTAACAATGCCAAACTCAATGATGTGTAACACCTCACCTGATTAATTTTTTCCATAATACTATCTAACACATTGTATATTTTACTTCATTACTTTTTTCATTTCTGTCTTCCCCACTAGGATGTAAGCTTTTCCAGGAGGGCAAGAAGTTTTCCATTTGTTCCCTGTTTTATCTGGCACCATTTGTTGCTGAATAACTATTTTTCACGTGAAAGACTAAGCAAGGTGAATGCTATCCCTCAAGAGTTGGCAGGTCTAGTGCTCTGAGCACCTACTCTTCTTGTAGTGACCCCTCTTTTTGCCTGAAAAGCAAAACAGTAAGTGTGCAGTGTCCTGGTTCTCCGACTGATTTCAACTAACTCTTCAACCTAAATAGGGTGAACGGATTTACAAGATCTCTTTTTTTCAGGACCAGATTATTTTATTTTAATGTAATATAATATCATGCAATATAATGTAATATAATATAACATTATAATATTATATTATAATATATATTCCAATAGTATTCCAGTACTGGATATTCACTTAGCAACCACAGACAAGTAGATCTGCTTATAAAGATAATAAATGAAGGGAGAGACCTGTTAAAAATCAAAAGCTGCTGTGCACAAAAGTAAGAAAGATGCTTAAAATGAACCTTTGCTTTTGATAGAAAGTCTGCTTTATTCTCAAAGTCTAACGACAGCTTTAGCCATGAGTGGTTGTTGAGAGTTTCACAAAGAATAGCGAAACTGGGGCACAGGGGAGGTTAAATCATTTGCCCAAACACACACAGGTGGCAGTGCCAGGATTCTGACCCAGGCAATTCTGCCTGTAGAATCAGTCTTCAACCATATTTCACCCTTCTGTGCCAGGAATTTCCCTACCATCTTGTCATCGGGAGCCCAGGGGCACTCTCACATAAGCAATGCAGAAAATGTGATTGACAGGGGCACCCTGGTGGAGTAGTAATTAGGTCCACTGCCTTCCAATGAGTGCCAGTTCACATACATCTGAAGGTACTGGGTTTGTGTCCCATGACAGGGAGAAACAAGCCAATGAACAACTGAAAAAGAATACGTGAAAAATATATATGTTTCTTCCTTCTTTCGTCCTACCTGCTTGCCTGCTCACCTTCATTCCTGCCTGCACTTTTCCTTTAAAAAAAAAAGTGGGAGTGATGGGGCTCAAACCTATGGAGCCTCCTTGATCCAGTGTGTATGTGCTCCTGCCTTCTACCTTCCAGACAGTTTGAAGATAAAATCCTTAAGACACCTTAGGAACTTTATGGGAACCAGGGATAGTGGTCCAAAAGAGTAGTGCACTCACGGTACATCCCTCCATGAACAGGTCTTCTTCCTTATTCATGACTCAGACCTTCCTCCCTTTGTTTTCCCTAAGATCATTTTCCAAATAAAGACCTGCACACAAATCTAGGTCTCAGGATTCTACTTTTCCGGGAGCCCTGGATAAGACAGAGAAGGAAGGATCCCAACACAGGACATTGAACCCAGAAAATACGCTCAGAAAAGTAGACCTTCCAGTTCCCACTTATCATGAATACATTTCAAGACTCAAACCTCAGTCTCCTTATTCTTAAGGTGGGTTAAATGATAGCTGCATCCTCCCCCAATGGTGCTGTTGAGAAGAGAATTCTCAAAAAATTAAATACATAAAGTACTATAAAAATGCACGGTATCAGTGAAGGAGAATGTGGTGGTAGTGTGGTGTGTTATTATATTTTTGATAAATAGTAAGCCCACAGGTATGTTTATACTATTTTCTAAAGTTACCTCTATAGAAAAAATGCTGTGTATAAGCCCTTTGAAATGTGTCAAGTGTTCTCTTTTGTTTGACTCTAATAGCAGCGTATAGAAGATGACAAGAAAAAATAGTCGCTGGAATGTGGTTGCATTGGTGGTTGAGTTCAAATAAAGCTCTTTGCCGAGCTGAAAAGACATGCAAGGTGTCATTGAAGAAATGCATCAAAGCTTAGTTACTGTCTCAGATTTGGGTGCATATATGTCTTTCAATGTCAGCTTGTCCCTGGTTTTGGCTCTTTTGACCTTATTTCTGGCATCCTTGGACTTGTGCGTGACCAGTGATTGCTTGACTGCATAGATGAATATCACATCTTATAATCTCAGCAATTCCAACAACACAAATCCTCTGAGTTAATTTTTCATATCTGGTTAGCCATCTCCAAACATAAATAATCATTCTAGCTTAAAAGTAAAAAAACAAAATAAAATAAAAACCAATTTGCTTTATGTGTTGATAGTTATTTAGTATTTCAGTAAAATGTCTATTAGTACAAGAATAAATACTGTAATTATAACAGCGATTATAAAGCTGCTCCTCTTCCCAATTTTTCCAAAAGTTGCAAAAAGGGAAGATGTTGATGTTTTATACAAGTAGTAAGAGAGTTAATGCTTTTTTTGCTACATAGTTTTAGGAAAAGCATGCTATATTGTTTTTAAATAATTTTTTTCTGGAAGCTTAAATAAAAATAGGATAGATAGAAGTGCTGAGAAACTATTGCTTCTATCCTTTCTTATCAAATTTTTAAAGTCTGTCTACTAGGAATTTTAATAATAAATTAGTAATAACTAATTTATAATAATATTCCAAATGTTTCTTGCAGAAGTGCCCCTTCTGTGATGGTAATATGAAACTTGAAGCAGATGGAGATTTTAACATATGGCTATTTGACATTTTATCAAAAGATGTTGAGAACCTCTAATATCTTTGTTTTCTTAATGTCCTGTTCCCCAACAACATTCAGGGATAAAACGAGCATATTGGGCTAAAAACTCTTTATTAATTCATCCAGTCATTCAACTATATTTATGTAACAAATGCTTATTAAAAACCTACAATGTTCCAGCAGGCACTGTTCGTTCTCTGCATACCCAGTTTCTGAAAGAGTCCAATAGATTTAAAGAGATTTTGTCCAATTTTTAAAAATTAAACATTAATTTTTTAACAGCAGAACATTGTTTCAAATAAAACCTTATTTAGCCTAAGATAAAAAGAATAGACTCATTCATTCATACAAAATACCTGTTGAGTACCTACATACACCAGGCAGCGTGCCAGGCACTGAGGAAAGGATCTAGCAGTGAACACAAAAGGCAAAAATCTCTGTCCTCATGGATCTTCCACAGTTAGGTTAAGGAGAGAGAGACAATAAAGAAACACACAAATAGATAAATCATCTATGGAAAGTTTGTAAGTGCTGAGAGAAAATA
>RJWH01009758.1:0-11702 GCA_004363575.1 Solenodon paradoxus
ATGGCGTCTCTTTCCTCCCAAATTTAACTGTTACCCGAAGCATAGCATTTCAGAAGATCCCTGATATAACTGGACATCAAGCCCTATGTTACGAATGCTCTGCCCTCAGAGAGGGAGTCGCCTCTCTTTAGTGCAGGCTTTCTCTCCCCCAAGATGAAACGCTGTGAAGACCAGGACCCAGCTCACTGAGCTCCTCCATCCCCTGTCCTGCCAGGGATGCAGCCGAAACCTGGCTTCGGGACGTCTCTCAAGCACGTAGGTGCAGGACGATGAGCATTCTGTTGGACCCTTGTGTTCAGCAACTCAGGATTCTTTTGTGAAGGAACGGTCAGTGCTGTGCTCTTGTCAGAGGTGACGGCGGACACGGTGTAAGTGAAAGTGGTCGCTCGTGCTGGGGCTGAACGACAGACGCCCTGCTTCCCTAATCAGCTCTCAGGTTTCACAAAACTAGCTCTCGTCTCTCAGGTCCAGAATCCAACATTAGCAAGGCAGTAGGCCACTGGCCACAAGTGTCTCACACCTGTGCTGGGAGACCAGACTCCGTCGGGCGTGTCAGAAGCTGCTCAGCATCCATCAGGACACTTCCCTTTCGATCACCGCGGACTCTTCAAAGGTGGGAAGCATTGCTCCCAATTTTTAAGCTCCCATGCTTAGTACAAAATAATGAAATCAAGGTTGGCAGGATGTAAAGCATGTAGGCTGCAAACCAGTCCATACGCCTACGCAGATTTCACAAGACTCTAAGGAAAATAAATAAAAGCCATAAAATGCAATTTTGACCCTTGACATTGCTTTCTTTGTAAGTGAGTGGACACTCGCGCCTGTGGGTGACTCCTGCTGTGGGCGCAGAATTGTGTGGCAGATGCAGTGCCTGAGACTCCATTGTGACGCCGACTGCGCTCTGCTGCGGACCAGAGACACGGCCACACGCCCGGGAGCTGGGCGACGCAGCGAGTTGGGAAGCGTTTAGCTCAGCCGGTAGGTTTCCTATAACAACACTCACGAGAGAGTCAAACTCAGCTTTCCTTGACCGAGAGAAGGCCCTCGCCGGCCCGTTTCTGGGACACGCTGTCATCTGCTCTCCATGAAGCTAGGCGTCTAATGAATTACGTAGTAATACAACGCTTCTCTTAAATGAAGAAGGAATGTGTCTTCATAATACAATCAAAGACCAGAGAACACAGCCTAGCTGGGTGGGAAGAGAGAAAAATAGTCATTCTTCCTCAAGCAGTGCCCTGGAGCCCTGCAAGCAAACACCAGCGCTGGCTCTCAGAGTCCACCCCGTCTCGACCCTCCTGTCCTTTCCTCGCTGTTGCAAGGCTGCACCAGCCCCCGAAGCCACGTCGGTATTCAAACTGGGAGGAGGAAAAGGAAAGGGGGCCTTGCTTACTTTGCGGGCAGTGAATCGACACTCTGGGATCCGCCACGTGGGTATCGCTGACACAGAGCGCGAGCCTGGGAACGGAGCCGGTTTTGACGGGGTCTGCGCCCGGGACCTCAGAAACGGTGTCGGAAGCCAGGGGGTTGGCAGCGGCTGCTGGGTGGGCCGTCCCGAGCGTCACGCACCTCTGCCCTGGGTGCCGCGGACTGCGCACTGCGGCCGGCCCAGCACACGGGTTGGTTTTCGAGGGCTAGGAAAGAGGATCAAGGTTAGTCCGATCGCTCATGAGATACATTCACATTTTGCAAACTTGTGCTTCTCTGAAGAGGAACTGCAGTGCTGCTCTCCCAAATGCTAAGGCCCTGAATAAAGCGCACACGTTCCAGACGTGAGAGCTCACTGTCCCCACCCCGCACAGCAGCGTGCGCTCGAGATCCTGGGACGCCGCAGGCCAGCCTTGCAGGCCGTCAGGCTTCACGCAGCCCTGTCCTCCCGGTGCCCATGGGGCTCCTCTCTGGACGTGCTGTTCGCTCCTTCTGCCTGGCGGGCTCCCTCCCGCTTCACACACAAAGATCTTCTTGTTTTGGAGTCGCAATGCCTTGCAATGCGGTTGTTTTTCTGTTTTCAGAGTGCTCATCACATTCCAAGGGCTGTTTGCTCCGTGTCTTCTGCACAGCTAGGGAACGGCTGGGAGTCGTCAGCAGCCCTTGGAGCCAGCAGGCGGGTGACGGGCGCGGGGGCCAGGCCACCGAGGGAACGCGCCGACGCAGTGAGTGAACTGCAGCCGAACGCAGCCTGTGTTCGCTGAAACGGTCTGCTTCAAGCTGCTCTGGCCACGTGTGGTCCCTGCGCATCTGACAACGTTCTTACAGCTCTGAGCACACCCTTGCTTTCCTGGGTGCAGGCACCATGCTGTCCCACTGCGCCCCCTCCATGGTGAAGCCCCTCATAGGCCTCTCGGAGATCTCCCTCTGGAGGCCGCAGGTGACCCAGGCAAGCCCAGCGACACGGGCGCTTCGAGAAGACGGGCTGCAGATGAGAGCGTCTCAGAGACCCGTCTCAGGACGACGTGGCTGCGAGCCGAGCCCAGTGGTCAGGGGCCCACATCCTGACCAGGCCGCGGATGTATTCGGGCTCTAACTCAGCGTCAGCAAGACGAGCGCAGGCTGCGCCTGGTGTCCACTTCTTGTGCCCTCCCCTGACCTCGGGACGGACGGGGTGGAGCGGGCAGGCCAGGCCTCAGCTGGGGAAAGGACATCAGGATGGTGTAACACAGATGCTTCAGTGGACACCGTTTCCCCATGAGAGATGGTTTCCCCAGTCTGTCTCCTCTGTGTTCACCTTTTCATCAGTGGCCTGTGAACCTATGCTCCTGGTTTAAGAAGATAAATAAAAGAATATTTGTGTATGTGTCACAGAAGCGCATATGTATACACGTGTACGCGCGTGTGCGTGCGTCTAACTAGCCAATTCTCCAGCCTCTGGTGGTGGAACCTATGTTTTGTTTCTGTTTTCCTGTCTCCCCAGGGACTGCTAATCCTTATTCAGATTTGGAGTCACTGGACGAGGCCATTCCTGAGGTTCCCGATAGCGATGGGGACAATCTGGGTCTGTGAGGAAAGCAAAGACAAACACCCGGTCCATGGCTCCTGGGACACACAGCCTCCATCAGAAAGCGTATAAAGGGCAGAAGAGCCGTGGGTCATAGAGACTTGATGGAGTGGGCGTCAGTGACGGCAGCGTCCTCACGGCATCCCTCCCCCGAGCTGAGTGCAGAGCCGAGGGACCGCCGCCGTGAAACTTGGGACCAGGCATGATTCTGACGTCTGCCCAAAGCCTCCTCAGCTCCGTGCACGGTCTGAGCCCAGGATGGAGGACTGAGGCACGTTTCGTAGGATGCAAAATGGAAAAAGTAAATGCAAATAATTCTCCAGGGCAAGTGCTTCAAGTGTAGTGATTCTCTGTTGGGAAAATCCCAGGGAAGCACGATGGGGCACATCTGTGTCCCTCCCTCTCGTCTTTCTTTGCTGACTTGGGCACCCCTGCTGTATCCTATAGGAAAAGTATTGCTTATACCCACGCTTGATCTGAGTTGACAGAAAAATAATTGCACTGAGACCATCTTGATTTTTTTTCTTTACCTTTCCCCTCACAGCTGTCAAAATAGTGGCCGTCAAAAGTGGAGGCATTTGGAAAGCACACACAAACAGACATCACAATACTAACCTTTGAGAAGAAGAAAAATGCAGCGCAAACTCTCTTTACTGAGATTCAAGACACTCAGCACGTTGGCACACTCTTCACTACGTGCCATCACATATGTGAGTGAAAAGTCACTGCAGAACTTTCTGCATGTACATTGATCACCGTCAACAAAGTCACTGAACGTTTTCCAGCAACAATCTTTTGAGCAATTGAATTTTGTCTTCGTATGGATGTGCCACAGCTGCTTAAGGCACTAAGATGGTGCCTTTGGGATGTTTTCAGCTTGGGTGTTATCGTTTCTAAACATTTGCCTGCCAACCATGCCTAAAGCAACAGATCTACAGGAGCAAAGATTTGGATATTTTAAAATTATGAGTGTTGTCAAATAAGGTTCAGAAAAATATGTAGTGATTTGCCTCTAACAGAATAAATATAATCCAAACCCGGCATCAATAGGAGGCATTGATTTAAAATGTAACCACATAACCCAGTTAAAATGGGCAGGATATGTGAACGGAAACTTCTCCAAAGAACACACCCGGCTGTCCCACAGGCCCATGAAAGATGTCTTGTTTTAGGGAAATGCAAGTTACAACCTCAATGAGCTCTATCTACCCGCTTTCTTTTGCAGCAGCCAAGAACTGAAGACACCCTCAGTCCCCACTGACAGATGAGTGGAAAAGGATGTGGGTCTATGTGCACACAGAATACTACTCAGCTGTGAAAAAGACGAAACCCTGTCGTTTGCAACATGGATGGAACTAGAAGGAATGGTGCTCAGTACATAAGTCAGAGGAGAAACACAAAAATCTGATGATCTCCCTTATACGTGGTAAGTACAGACACCAAAGGAACATGAACCAAAGCAAATAAACAGATTTTTAGGCAACGCCATCAAATCCGTGGCGACCAGAAGCGGGAGAGGGGAGAGCAAATTGGGAAAAGGGCCCATTCCGCGGTGGAGGGTGGGATTGGACGCTGATGGTGAACTTACTGGAGCAGATACGGGTATTGATTAACGAAGCTGCACGCTTTAAATCTACATGCTGTTAAGATAAAAAGACTGTCAATAAAACTTCAAAGCCAAGGGAAGAGGTCACAGAGATGTCTCCTTTCTTCCTCCATGTGGGGCACCGTGATATGTCTGCAAACTAGAAGACGCCCCCAAGAACCACGCCAGCACCCGACCTGGGACTCACAGCTCCAGGAGCATGAGTGTCTGCTGATTCATAAAGCAAGTTAGGAAACTAAAGACACGTGTCTCTCTGAGTCAGCATCAATGTGCGACCAGCTTGCCGTCATTTTTGTTTTCAAGTTCGCTTGATGGATGATCATCTATGGTAGCCTTTCATTAGTGTATCGTGCTCTATTTTTCCTACATTTATATTATCACGCCCTAACTTTATACTTCTCATCTATTCATGAACTGATAGTGCACATTTGTAGCAATACTTTATTTCCCATCGATTTGGAAATCTAAACTTTATGTTCGGTGTCATGACTCATATCTTCTCTGGATGTTAGACTTAGAAAATCTCACCCTTTTTACATGCAATTTAAAAGAAAAAGATGGAACATTATGTATGTGTGTATACACACATTTAAAAAATACAGAATTGAAACCGACAACTCTAACGCCTCTGCTCACTTAAGAACTAGAACGACATTGTCACCTCTGGCTGACGGCCACACAGCCCTCGTCTTGTCCCCACAGGCAACCACCACGATGCACTTCTGCATAGGGCTGCCTAAGACTCTGCTTGATTTTAAAATATATGAATTTATCTCTAAATAATATATGACTTGATTATTTCCAGTTAAAACTGCATGGATGAAGGGTCTCTGGTCTTCTGTGATTTCCTTTCTCATCAATAGGATACTTTCCTGCTTCATGAACACCTGTGTGTAGCTGCAGTTTGCTTTCACAGCTGCATTATTATTCTGTCTGGGAGTGCACAGTTCATTCTGTCTTCTGCTGCTGATGACTACTTCATAGTTTTCAATGTTTTTCTGCTCCAAACCTTCTGGCTATCAACACTGCATCGCTGGTGAGGGCAGGTCTGGAGAACTGGGGACATCGAATGCAGAGAATCTGGAAATTCCTCTTCCCCGCAGGAAGAGGGGTATCTAACCAGGTCCAGAACAGGAGGAGCAGCCAAGCTGCAAGCGCTTTGCTGCACAGGCCGGTCCTGCAGTGGAGGTTGCTGCAGTCATGGGCTGCGGTCACCACGAGCGGGAGTTGTTGGCTGGAGGGTCAGGAGGCCGTGGTCCCTTGCAGACAGATTTCTGGCTGCCACTGGAAAAGGAAGCTGTGTTCCTGCTACGGTGTTGCGGTGACCTTCTAGAGCTGTCCACGAACGGATGTCAATGTAGGGCCGGTAAGGGAAGGACGTCCCTGTGACAAATCGGTGCTGTTGGGGAAAGGGGAGATGACCTGCAACAGATGCTTATCTCCCAGGGCCAGTCTCCGCGGCTCCAGCAGGAGCTCTGCAGGTTGGCAGCCCCGGTGGAGGAGGGGTCGGGCGCAGTCCACATGCTTCCCAGGGCCCAGGTCGCATCCGGGGCCAGTGGGGGCAGCCGAGGTGAACAGGAAATAAAAACAAGTCAGGTGCTCCCCCTCCTCTCTCTTCCTGTCTGCGTACTCGCCGTCATTCCTGCTGCACCTTTAAAGATAAAATAATTCTCCAGGGCCTGTGCCCGGGGGAGGGACTGTCCAGCTGACTCATGGTCCACGGACGTCATGATTGCTGAGAAATGCTAAATGACGTTCCTAGATTTTTTTTTTTTTTACCATTTTTCTGTGTCTGACATGTTTTCTTTCGTGCTTTCAATTGTCTCTTTCATGAAGACTATGACGTTGAGATTATTTTCATGTCTTATGGACATTTCTGTTTACCTGGTGTCCACCCCTGGGTGCCCGTTTACTTCAGAAATCTTCTCTTTTGCTGCAAAGAGGCTGTGCCAGCTCCGCCATGCCAGCCGGGGTGCAGGGCGCAGGCCCTCCGCCAGAACGCGTCGTTTGCGGTTCGAGTCTCACCTTCCCTTGACCGCTACTGCGGTACCGTGATGGGGCAGGAGCAGGTGGAGGAAGGCGCTTCCTCGGCCCGGCCCTTCAGGTCCTACTAGATGCTGTTAACTAGACCCCCGGCCCGAGGGCAGCCTTTGAAGATGACTCCCCATAAGTTTCACTCTGGTCCTTCCCCTCCAGCCAGACACGGGACTTTTCTCAGCACTTGCTGGTCCTGGCAGGACCCTGCGGGCAAACCCCCAGTATCGGGGCCGCCATCACAGCCCTGATGCATTTGATCAGGAGTCTCCACGACGCCAGTGCTCCCACCCGGCGGCCCGGTCCCCAGGGCCATTTCCAGCTTGCCTGTGCCCATGAGCCCTGAGCCCTCTCGGCCTGGCTGTGCCCCCAACCTGGGCACAGAGGTTTGCGCTGCTTTCTCCCCATACTGGGGACCCAAGGATGCCTGTCGCTTTGTTATCTGTCCACTTTTACTTGTCAGGTCTGAGCAGGAACTTCCAAGGTCCCACTTTCGAGACCAAGTCCCGCGTTATGTCTTCTGTTTGCAGGTCCTCTGGCTGAAGCTGCTGGCTCCCGGAGCACTGACTCATGCAGGGTCTCCTTCAGGTCTTCCTCTCAGCAAGCGTTTTTCTCCTCAGTGCGTTGGAAGAATCTGTGCATTTTCTGCATGCGGGTCTTATCGGCCACCCGGTTAGCACTCTCTCTGACGTGTCTTCTCATTTTCTTTGTGGTAACGTTTAAGGTACTGACATTACAATGAAGTCTAGTTTCTCAACATTTTTCTCCGATGGCTGGCGCTTGGGTTTCAGGCCTAAGAACTCTGCCAGACCACAGAAAAATTTTCCTTTTAGACATTTGTAATAGAAACTCTTCCTTTTAGGTTTATGATTTATTTTGAGTTAATTGTTATAAGTGGAATGAGAACGTTTTAACTTCCTTTATCATGCATTCAACTGGCAGAAAACACAAGTCATCAACGTAACTCTGTTCAAGCATCCAGCTCTGCAGTGTCGAGTAGATTTACATTCTGGCGAAACATCCCCCAAACTTTTCCATTCTGTGAAACTGAAGCTCTGCACCCATTAAGCAGAGACTCCTCCGCCACCCCTCACTTTGGGAACCACAATTCTTTCTGTTTCCATGCATTTGACTGTTTCAGATGAGGCCTGGAAGTGAAAGTATCCAACATTTCTTTTTGATTGGGTTATTTCACGCAGCAGAATATTCCTCCGGTCCATCCATCCTCTGTGTGGCATGGACCAGAAATTCTTTTTCTCAGTCCGAATAAGATTCTAGTGATAGATGCACCAAATTTTGCCCGAAGGGTCTAATTTTATTATTTCGTGTACTTTCATGTAGGCATCATCTATAAATCATTTCCCAGGCTCTTTTACTGAGGGGCTAGACTTTCTCCTCTGAAATGTCTTTGTGCCATAAGGAAAACCCCTGACGATAGACGGGGTGCTTACTTCCTGAGCTGGTCTATTGATCTGCATCACAAACCTTTTTGGGGAATGTTATTCATTCTTTGATTTTCAACGATTTATTATTTCCTCTGCTTACATTGCCGTGGTTTTTAAGACACTGAAGTGACATATGTGTGCATTTCTGTGCATGTTCCCCACCCACCACCAGTTCCCTGTGCTCCTCGCCCCCGTTTCCTCTTCCGTCCCTCTATGCGCCCCCATAACCACAGCTCTGAGTGCTGTGAATCTTGTTGTGACTTTCTGTTCATTTGCTTTGTTTCTTTTCACTCCACGCATGAGTGTACTTCTGCATTTCTCTTGTTCTTTCTGGTTCATTTCACGTAGCATCATCACCTCCCATTCCATCCAGGTTGATATAAAAGGCATGATTTTATTCTTAAAAATTTTTGCACAGACTTCCATTGAGACTGACAGACCACAGCTGCTTTATCTGGTCGTCTGTCAATGGGCATTTAGGTTGTTTCCAAATCTTGGTCTATGAGCTGTCCTGCTATGAACACAGGGGTGCAGTTTTTTCTGATTAGAGAGTTTGTGTCCTCTGGGTCTACGCCTGGGAGTGGGATTGCTGGACCGAAGGGCAGATCCTGCTTATTCTTTTGAGGAATCTCCATACTGTTTCCAGAGAGTTTGCACTAATCTATATTTCCCCAGAAGTGGAGGATCCTCCACACCCCTCCAGCACCTGTCATTTCCAGCTTTGACTCCTGCATTCCTCCCGACGGGTCTCACTCTGGAATGTGGTTTCACATAGGACATTAGGACAGGTCTTGTGTGGAGGGAGCTCTGCAAAGGAAACACTATGACATGAACTGCTCTAGAGGATGACCCTGCATTTTGTTTCTTTTCTCTCTGTCCGTGAAGGACAGAAACAGGTCCTACGCCAGCAGGGATCAGCTGATCAAGGGGGGCCTCTGACTCTGGGTGACTGTCCTGCTGCTTCACGTCCCAGCAGGTCATCCCGTCCCACCACGTTCCTGCGGCGCTGCTTTGACCTTGACCAACGTGTTATCCACATCGGCTTCTCTGCGCATTTCACCTGCCAGATACCAGGACTGAATTTTTTCCCCTTTAATGCCTAATTGTCTGTAAGGTGGATTTAGACTGTAGTATAAAAGAAATATGTAAATGTATATTTTCCAAAGGTAACCATTCAATCTATACTGACTTTACTATTTTTTTATGTCAAGTATCTATCTATTGCATTCGTTGTTTTTTTTTTAAAGTGTTATTTGGTGCCTGTATATCCAGTTTTGTATTGAGAATCAAACTCGTTACTCGGGACAGTTCTGCGGTCTTTTTATTGACTAGATCAGGTGCTCCATTTAGCTGCAGTTGACAATTTGTTCTGTTATTTCGAGTTTTTTATATAATTCCTACTGCAAATGAAAGGCTATAGCAATGAAATAACCACACTGAAGCGCAAACCAGTAAGACGCCAATAATCAAAGTTAACCGCCACGAGCTCGTTCAATGTCCTTCCACACGCGCCGCATTTTTCTGCATCTGTTCCCCTCGGCCCCTGGTCCTCGGAGACGGCTGTGTCCTCACAGAGTGTGCGCACTGTTCTTCGAGGTCCTCTCAGAGCGATTTCAGTGGTTTTTGGGGAAAACCTACCAGGCGGTTACTGCGCTCTCCCTAAGGACTTGCTGGCCCGTTTGGACTCTCTCTTGCCCCTTCTTGTGGACATTTCCAGAGCCTCTGTCTTGCTTGTATCTGAGTCGGGGCAGATGTCTCTGCTTCCTCATTTTAGCCCTGGAACAGTGGCCTCGGCGACAGCGCGGAGGCCAGGCTGCTGGAGACAGGCCTCCAGGGCAGGGACAGCTGGATGGACAGGAGCTGCTGTGCAGGCCGGAGAGGGGAAGGGCCCTGGTGCCCGAGCACCGTGCTCCCCGCGGCACAATGTGCGGGAGAGACAGCAGAGCAGAGGCGGCGGGGAGGGTCAGGGCAGGGGAAGGCGGGCGCGGGGGCGTCGGTCACGGCGAGGTCAGGCCCGGTGACGTCAGGCCCGGCCGCAGACAGACCCATCACAGTCAAAGGAGGACGAGATGGTGATGCGGGCAGTGTCGCAGATCATTGTATGTGTGGTGTTGTGAAGGATGAACTAGAAGGACTCTGTCTGGGGACAGAGGCATGATTTTCACAGTGGCTGCCATCGTTCAGACATGGCCTTTAATGAATCTCTTCTCAATCCAGAAAAGCAATGAGGAATTCTCGTAGTGAGTCAGACCAGCGTGAAGGTTTCCAAGTCACCCTGGCCGGTCGGATCACGGTGTCCCCATGAGTCCTCGCTGCTCTGGTTGGATCACGGTGTCCCCATGAGTCTCCGCTGCTCAATCCCGGTCACGTCCACTCTCCAGGGACCCAGAGTGCTCCCCAACGCACAGGAAACAGACTGAGGCAAATTGCGATTGTGATGGTGAGACCACGGCTGAGCTCTGTCCTGACAGCAGGTGACAGCCGCCTCAGTCCCGGTGAGCAGTGACCGCTGTTCCCGGGCGGCCGCTCTGATGGGCACTCACCCGGCAGCGGTGCGTCGCGCTTCAGTCCCAGCTCTCTCTGCCCGTCCTCCCTTCCCGAGGAGAAGGGACTCAAATGCGGGGCCTTGGGAGAGCTTGGACGTTCCTGTTCCCTGAAGCATTAGCGATGAAGTGCTGGGCCTGAGGTGGGCCAGCTTTCCGTGGGTCGTGAGGGCACCCAGGGCAGGGACCGCCGCCGGGCATTGGCTTCAGAGTGTGGTCACCCTCCAGACAGCCGGCCCTGCGTGCACCGTGTGCAGCCTGCCTGTTTTCTGAAGAGAGTCGTTGCTGTTTCTTTCCTTCACTTTCCCGTGAGGACGCTGGCATTGCGTCCCAGTCTGCCCGTCACACACCGTCCGCCACCAGCGTCCTGGCGCCTTCACACAGCTGCCCTCCCTCCCTCCCTCCCTCCCCTCCCAGCCCCTCGGCGTCCACAGCCCTGCGTCCGATCAGTTCTGTGGGGCTTGTGTGTTCATTCCTGAGTTTTTCTTTGGGCGCATTTCTTTTAGACACACACAGAGGCCCTACGACGCAGATGTCACAAAGCTGCTGTGAGCTGAGCTGGGCCCTCGCAGCGCACTCCGAACAGTCCGACACGTGTCCTGCTAGCCAGGTGGTCTCTGCGGCAGTGTAACAGCGTTTAGGAGTCGAGAGGAGCGGGTCTGACCAGACGGAGTGCACCCCTCTGCTCCCCGCAGACTCTTCTCCAGCTGCACAGGTCCGCAGGGTGCACGGATGGATGTTCCTCCTTTCTGCACGAAGTAGGATGAACGTAAGCGGAGTGACATGTCCAGGTAAACTTACGTCAGTGCAGTACAGCGATGCTGCATTAAGCAATTATTCTTATAGCAGATAGGTTCCTGGGGTCCGGGTCAGTAAAATTCCATCCCCTCTTTCCTGGGGAATATTTATTCTTTATGTAAATGATGCACCTTTAGTCTTAAAATCATGTTGTGAAGTATTTTTTGAAAATATATTTGGAGAAATTTTCTACTACGGAACTAAAAAGATCAAGTCAGTTTTTCTCTCTCTCATTTCCCAATCACATCTGTACTCAATACATGCCACAAAAAGTTGACAATCCA
>RJWH01009759.1:0-20656 GCA_004363575.1 Solenodon paradoxus
AAGATCTTTTCTGAAGACTGGATATCCTTATCTATCAGAACTGCCTGGTGAGCAGAGTGGGGAACAAGAACCTGCCCAACAGAGATAGTTCTGCTGGGATAACAGGAATAACTAGAGTAGTATAGTGTGCCTTTGACTTGTTGGGCCCATCTGCTATCCCATGGGTCAGAGATGTACAACAGAAATTCAGGTACTAGGAATGTGAGTGGAGATGCTGAGGGAGAGCTTTCCCTCGCAATATCCGAGTGTACGATTGTCCTATGTGGAATGCATCTGACTGGCCCGCCATGGGCAGCCTCCATATTCTTCATATTGGGGGTCTTTGCAGTAATGCTGGGTCTGATTATATAGGAAACAAAGGATAGTTTGGTAGTAGGGGGAGAGTGATGTGAGTTGTAAGGGGATGCCTATTGTTGTTCGACATCCTTCGAGGGAGCAGTTGGCTTTTCCAGCCAGGCGGGGGTTGGTTGCTCCTTCATATACCTGAAATTGCCAGATACGGGAAGGATTATTGAGGGATAGAGGTGGGCAGAGGAGGAGTAGAAGGAGGAATGGAGGGAGTTTAGTAAGGCCAAGAGACTGGCCGGTATACTCATCCTGATTAGGAACCCATTTGATGTGTGATAGGTGGTGCCACAAGGAATCTCCAAGGAGTTTGACTGCAGTAGGAGTAGTGAAGATGACAGTGTGTGGTCCCGTCCACTAAGGCTGGAGAGGCTTGGGATGTAAGGTTTTTAAAAACATTGCATCTCCCGGGGAGAGGGTTTGTATGGTGTCCGGGAGGGCTGACCCAGGTTGTGGCAGGTATCGGTCAGTTGCTCTACCAGGGTGCACCATGAAGCATAATTTTTTGATGTGTTGTTGAATTCAGTTTGCTAAGATATTGTTGAGTATTTTTGCATCTATATGTATCATTGATATCTGTCTGTAGTTTTTAACTAGAAATATGTCCCATTTTTCATTGGTGAATTTGTTGGCATAGAAATGTTTGTATTAATATCTTAAAATTCATTGATTTTTAAAATGTCTGTTGTATTCTCCCTCTTTCATTTCTGATTGTTATTATGATTGTCTCTCTTTTTTATGAGTCACTGAGATAGCTATTGATTTTATTGATCTTTTGACAGTCTTATTTATGAATTCATTTAGTCCTGCTCGAATTTCTATTATTTCCTTCCTCCTACTGATTAATCATATTTTTCTTATATTTCTAAGTCCATTTGTTGTATGGTTAAATGTTTAATTTGAGATGTTTCTTGGTTATTGATGTGTGCTCATAATCCCATAAATATTCTTCATTTCAAAAAATTTTTATTGGCCTGTGCAGGTGTGTAAATCCTAGGAATCAAGATGGCAAACTGACAGGAGCATGTTGAATCTCCTCCTCATAGAACAACTAGAAATCACCTATTTTTCACATACACACGTCATGGTAGGACAGGTCTGGAGGCTGCAGAGACAGCGGCAGCAATAACCACCACAAAGATAGGCAAAGGTGACGGGATTCAGAGCTGCATTGAGTTTTTGGGACTCCGAGACTCAGGGGGAAAGGGACTGCAACATAGGGAATGGAGCCTCAGGAAAAACCATGCTTCCACGAGTCACTCCAAAAGCAGCAGAGAGCCTTCCTAGTGGTACTGGGACAAGGAACCAGGGTTGAGGGTCATGTTGTAGGGTAGAAGAAGGACCAGCACCCTGGTCATCTGAGTGGAAGCTCTGAAGGATTATTACACAGGGTACTACCATGACTGGAAGGTGGCGAGGGTAATTTCCCGTATCCATGCTTTCCCACCATATTGTTCCAGAGCTGCAGGACTTGACCACTGAAATTCCCACCCCCAGATTTAAAGGAAGAAGACAGTCTCCCAGAAGGGAAGACCTTTAAACAGCTACCTACAGTGCCACCTTGTGGGTGGAGGCGGACCTGCCGTCCACTTGCTGATTGTGGGTCAGTGGCAAAGTGGTCATTACTGTTCAGGTGTGGGACACTTAGGGAAAGCTCATCATCCCCCACACAAACTCCATGCCAATAGACTGAACTCTCAGGCCCAATGCAGGGTTGATGTAAGAACTTCAGCAAACCCAACCAATGGTGATGACACAAAACTCAAGAAATCCCAGTGTTCAAACCAAGATCCAGGCTTACTTGGTGCAAGTGAATACCCTACACAGACCACCACTACAGTGAAACCTAACCCACAAAAACATAAACAGAATGCCAAACAGAGCAAAATCATAGAAATATATGTGAAATGATGGATCCAATTAAAACTCCAGGGGAAAATCTCAATACAACAGATATGTGCAATCTATGTGATGATGAACTTAGAGCAGTAGTGATAAACATACCCATGTAAATTCAGAAAACAATAGATGAAGAGAGAGCAACAAAAAAGAGAGAACAAGTGAAGCATGATATCAAAGAAATGAACACAACATCTGAACTAAAGAACTCAACAGAGGGGACTCAAGAGTAGGATGGCTATAGCCTCCAATAGAATCAGTGAGATGGAAGATAGGGCAGAGTAATGCACTCAAGAAAACCAGCAAAGAGATAAAAATATGAAAAGAGTGAAGACAGCATTTGAGATCTATGGGAGAACATCAAAAGAAACACCATTTGCATCATAGAAATCCCAGAAGGATAAGAGAAAGAAAGGGAGCAGAAACTGTATTTGAAGAAATAATAGCTGAGAATTTCCCTAACCTAAGGAATGCAGCAAGCCTCCAGACCCAGGAAGTTCAAAGAATTCCAAACAAAAGGAACCCAAAGAGACCTACATCAAGACACTTTGTCATCAAAATGTCAAAAACAGAAGATAAAGAGAGAATCTTGAAAGCATCTAGAGAAAAAACATGTCCATACAAGGAGTCTCCATAACATTGTCAGCAGATTTCTCAGCTGAAACTACAGACTAGGAAAGAATGGCATGATGTATTTAAAGTGCTGAAAGAAAATGATTTTCAACCTAGGATACTATACCCTGTGAGATTGTCATTTACAACAGAAGAAATGATTTTAAAAAAAGCTTTTAAGAAGTAAAAGTTGAAGGAATTCATCACCACAAATCCAGTTCTACAAAAAAATACTGAAGGATGTAATAATAAAGTATAAAGAAACCTCACTTAAAATCAGTAAGACAGAAAAATATAAAAATCAGGGCGGAGGAGAGAATAAAAATATGGATGCTTAGAATGAGTATAAGACTGAACTGTTTTCAAATAAAAATAGGAAATAAACATAGAATTCTTAATGTTATCCCCAGGGTATCCTCAAAACACATCTCTAGGGAAAAAGCAAGGAAGAAAGCAAAAAGGGAAACCAATTAAAACGAAACTACACCCACTCCGCCTGAGTAGATAAAGAGAAGAACAAAGGCACTGTCTGTAACAGTACACAGAAGCCAAATTTAAAAATCACAATACACAGTTGCATATCAATAATCACCCTAAATGTAACTGGATTAAACTCACCAATCAGACAACACAGTGCCTGAATAGATTAAAAAGCATAACCCAACCTCGCTGCATCCCATTAATTCTGGTAGCCTAGACTGTGTCTTCATTCTTGTTTGTTTATAAGTGTTTAAAAAAATTATTTGATTCCTTCTTTACCCAAGAGTCATTCAGAAGTATGTTGTATAGTTATCAAATATTTTGGAGTCTTTGGGCTTTCATTTTGTGGTTGATTTCTAGTTTTAAGCCATTCTGGTCAGAGAAGATGCTTGGTATTATTTCAATCTTTGTAAATTTGTTCAGACAGGTTTTGTGTCCCAGCATATGATCTATTCTTGAGAAAGTTCCATGCACACTTCAGAAGGATGTGAATTCTGTAGTCACTGGATGAAGTGTTCAGTATGTGTATATTAGATCTAACTGGGCCAAGTGGTTATTTAAAGCTGCTGTTTCCCTGCTAATTCTCTGTCAGATAGATCTGCCCATTGTTGGAAGTGGGGTGTTGAAGTCTCAACAATTACTGTATTTCTGGAAATATTTCTCTTTACTTCCATTAATACTTGCTTTATGTTTCTTCATTTGGTGCATATATATTGATAAACATTATATCTTCTTGCTTAATTGACCCCTTAATACTATATAATGTCCAACTTTATCTTTTGTTGTCCTCTTTAGTTGGAAGTCTATTTTTCTGATATAAGTATGGCTGTCCCTGTTTTTCTTTGGTTGTAGGATTTTCTTTCAACTATTGAAATTGAGCCTATGTTTATCTTTTGAAAGAATCTGAGTCTCCTGAATGTAAGAAAAGTTGGGTTATTTTTTAATCCATTCAGCCACTCTGTGTCTTTTGGTTGATTAGTTTAATCCATTAATATTTAGGGTGATTATTGATATGTAACTGTTTATTGCTGTTTTGTTAATTGTTTTTTGGGTGTTTTTTCAGACAGTACCTTTTCCTTCTCTTTCTCTTAAATGAATTGAATGCAGTTATGTTGTCATTGGTTTCTCTTTCTGTTTTCTTCTTTGCTGTTTACTTGGAGATAAGTTTTGAGGTTGCCCTCAGGTTTGCATCAAGGTCTCTATGCTTTTTTCCTTTTTTTATTTGAAAGTAAATTAGTCTTGAGCTCATTCTCACTGTTAACAGTTTTAGTCTTCTCCCCTCCCCTTATTTTATATTTTGATGTCTTGCTGTTTTTACCTGGGGTTTATTTACAATTTATAGGACTTACTTTAGCATTTATTTTTGTAAATCTGGTTTTGTTGTGATTAATTCCTTTAACATTTGCTTATCTGAAAAAACTTTTCATCATCCCTTCCATTCCAATTGGTAATGACCATGGCAGAGTATCCTGGTTGGAAATCCTTCTCTTTCAGCTCTTTGAATATATCATGCCATTCCCTGTGGCCTGTAATATTTCAGTTGAGAAATTCACTGACAATTATGTGGGGTCTCTTTTGTATGTAACTTACTTTATTCTAGCTTCTTTCAATATCTTCTCTTTATCTTGTATTTTTGACATTTTAATGACAATGTGTCTTGGTCTAGGACTGAGTTTCTCTTGTTTGGCATGCTTTGAGTTTCCCGGTTTTGGAGGCCTGCTTCATGTCTCAGTTTAAGAAAATTCTTAGAAACTGTATTTCTTCAAATACAGTTTCTGCTCCCTTTCCTCTCTCTTCTTTTGGGGCTTCTATGATGCATTTAATGTGCCTTTTGGTGTTTTCCCATAGGTAGGCTGACCATATATCCCATTAAAACCAGATAGTATTGTTTGCTTTCATATTTCCCAACTATCAATTTTGTAACATTTTTAATAAACCAGAACTGTATGTAATGCAATGCAACAGGGGTAGTTGAGTTTCCCCAGACCTATCTGCTGAGGGGACAAAAAAGCCCTGTCATATTTTCAAATATGGTCAGCCTACCCATAGGTCTTATTTGCTGTCTTCATTTATTTTATTTTTTCTCTTCGCTTGTGTGCTTGGATGCATTCCACTGTGCTATCTGCTATCTCTATCTCAATTTCTATTGGGTGTTTCTTCCAGCCTACTACTGAGACCCAGTATTGAGTCCTTTAATTTAGGTATTGTATTCATTAGTTCTTTGATTTTTGTTTTGTGCTGCTTTGTACTTCTCTCTCTTTTCTGTGGTTCTCTTTCTGTTCCTGCATTGTTTTCCTGGTTTCCATGAGTATGGTTATCACTGTTGTCCTAAAGTCTTCCTCAAGTAGTTGCTTGGGTATGTTGTCTTTTTTTCTGTTATTGAGTTCTATGAGTTCTTTGTATATTTTAGATATTATGCTTTTCTCAGAAATATGAAATGCACAAGTCTTCTTTCAGCTAGTAGGTTGCCTTTTGGCTTTGGTGATGTTTTGCTATGAAGAAGCTCTTTAGTTTAATGTAATCCTAGTTGCTTATTTTTGTTTTAGTTTTCCTTGATGGTGGAGTTGAGTCCCCAAAGTCTTCTTATGGCTGATTTAATGGAAAGTCTTTCCCTATGTTGTCTTCTATGAACTTTATGGATTCTTGTCTTATATCCAAGTCTCTAGTCCATTTAGAGTTAATTTTTGTGAATGGCATTGCAGAATGGTCTAGCTTCATTCTTTTGCATGTGGCTGTCTAGGTTTCTCAATACCATGTAGTAAAGAGAGCTTCCTTTCTCCAATGTATGCTTTTGGCTCCTCTCCTTTATCATAGATTAACTGACTGTATGTGAGTGGGTCAGTTTCCTGGATTCAGTTCTATTCCACTGATCAGTGCCTCTGTTATTATGTCAATATCATACCATTTTGATCACTCCTGCTTTGTAAAATAGTTCAATATCTGAAAGTGTAATCCCTCCAGATTTGTTCTTTTTTCTAATAATTGCTTTGTTTATTGGGGATCTTTTGGCATTCCATACAGATATTATGATTTTTTTTATTCTATGTCCTGGAAATAAAAATAAATTTAATGTTTATATGTTGCTTTAGGTAAGATGATCATTTTAATGAAGTTGATTCTTTCCAGTCATGAGCAGGGGTTATCGTTCCTTTTTTGTGTTCTCCTCTATTTCATTTAAGGACTTGCAATTTCCATTGTATAGTTCTTTTACTTCCTTTGTTAGGTATGTGCCTGATTGTTTTATTCTTTTTACTTCTATTTTAAACCATGTGATTTTCATGATTTCATTTTCTTCTAGCATGCTGTTTGCATATAAAAATGCAAAGTATTTTTGCGCATTGATTTTTGTGGTCTCCCATTTTACTGTATTCATTGATGAGTTCTAGAGGTTTTTTTTTTTTAAACAGTTTTTGGAATTTTCAATATATATAATCATTTTATCTGCAGATAATGATAGTTTTACCTCCTCCTTTCCAATCCAGATTCCTTTTATTCCCTTTTCTTGCTTAATTGTTCTGGCTAGGACTTCCAGTAAAATGATGAATAGCAGTGGTGAGCCTGGACAACTTTGCCTTGCTCCTGACTTTAGAGGAAGTGCTTTCAACTTTTCACTTTTGACTATGATGTTGGTTTTTCGTATATGATCTTTTTTACGTTGAGGTATGTACATTCTATTCCCATTATATGAAGTGCTTTTATCATAAATGGGTGTTGGAGCTTGTCTGCATATGTTGAAATGATCATGTGACTTTTCTCTTTGCTCATATTGATATGGTTTATGACATTAATAGATTTATGTATGTTGAACCATCCTTGCATTCCTGGGATAAATCCCACTTAATCATGAAGTATGATATTTGGATATTTTGTTAACATTTAGATGAGAATTTCTGCATCTATATTCATTAGTGATATTGATCTCTAATTCTCTTTCCTGGTGACATCTCTATCAGCTTTTGGTTTCGGTGTAATATTAGCCTCATAAAAATTAACTGGGAGAGTTCCCTGTTCTTCAGTATTTTGCAAGAGCTTGAGAAGTGTAAGTGTTAATAATTCTCTGAATGTTTATTAGAACTCATTAGAAAAGTCATCTGGTCTGGGGTTTTTATTTCGGGGGGAGATTTTTGATTCTTCTTCAATTTCTTTGTTTATGATTATTCTGTCAGATTTTCCAGGCCTTTCAGGTTCACTCTTGGTAGACTGTACTTTCCTAAAAATCTGTCCTTATCCTCTAAGTTGTTTACTTTGTTGGCATAGAGTTGTTCATAGTAGTCTGTTATGACGTTTTGAATTTATTTGGTATCTGATGTAACACTCCTCTATCATTCCTGATTGTAGTTATGAGAGTTTTCTCTTTTTTTCTTTGTGAGTCTAGTCAATGGTTTGTCAATTTTTTTTCCCCAAGAACAAAATTTTGATTTCATTGATCTTCTGTATTATCTTTTCCTTTTCTATTTCATTTATCCCTGCTCAAACTCTATTTCCTTTGTTCTTTTGATTTTGTATTTAATTGTTCTTCTTTCTCTTGTTTTAAATGTAAAGTTGCGTTGTTTATTTGCTATTTTTCTTCTTTCTTGGGGTGGGCCTGAATTGAGATTAACTTTAATCTTAGTACTTCCTTTGAGCATCCCATAAATTTTGTTAGCTCATGTCTTCATTCTCATTTGTCTCTAAGTATTTTTTAATTTCTTCTTTGATTTCCTCTTTTACCCAAGAGTCATTCAGAAGCATATTGTTTACTTTCCAATTAATTTTGGGTCGTTCATCTTTCTTTTTGTGGTTGATTTCTAGTTTTAAGCTATTATGGTCAAAGATGATGCTTGGTGTTATTTCAATCTTTGTAAATTTGTTTAGAGATGTTTTGTGTCTCAGCTTATGATCCCTCCTTGATGATGTTCCATGTGCTTTTGAATAGAAAGTGAAATCTGGGTGAAGTGTTCGGTATATGTCTATTCAACCTATCTATTCCATACTGTCATTTAAAGCAACTGTTTCCCTGTTAATTTTCTGCCTGGTTGATATGTCTCTTGCTGTAAGTGAGGTGTTGAAATCTTCTACTATTATTTTATTGCTGCCAGTCTCTTGTCAGATCTAATAATGCTTGCTTAATATGTTTTTATACTGCTTCATTTGGTGCATCTATGTTAATAAGCACCATGTGTTCTTTCTGGATTGACCCTTAACCATTATATAATGTCTATCTCTGTCTCTTGCTATGCTTTAGATGGATGTCTGTTTTATCTGATATGAGTATAGCTGTTTCTCCTCTTTTCTGGTTGCCATTAGAATGTAAAATTGTTTTCCAACCATTTATTTTGAGCCTTTGTATCATTTGAAAAAATGTGGTTTCCCAAGTGCAGCAAAATGTTGGATTATGCTTTTCAATCCATTTGGCCACTCTGTGTCATTTGACGAGTGAGTTCAGTCCATTAACATTTGGGGTGATTATTGATATGTAGCTGCTTATTGTCATTTTACAATTTGTTTTTGTATGTTGCTCCAGACAATACTTTTGTTCTGCTCTTTCTCTTCTTAGGTTGAATGGGTGCAGTTATGTTTTGATTGTTTTCCCTTTTTTAAATTCGCTTTTTTTTAATTTACTTTTTCCCTGAGGATGCATTTTGAGGTTACCCCTAAGTTAGCATTAATAATTCTGTGTTTATATCCCATTTCAATTTGAAATCATGTTAGTCTTCCACTCATTCTAACTATCCACATTTTTCTCTTCTTTTCCTCCCCACTTTTATATTTGTTGCCTTGCTCTTTTTATGTGGGGTTTCTTTAAGCTTTATAGAACATGCTTTAGTATTTTTTTTACAAAGCTGGTGTTATGGTGATTAATTTCTTTAACTTTTGCTTATCAGAAAAGCTTTTTATCACTCCTTCAGTTCTGAATAATAATCACGCAGGTTATTGTATACCAGGTTGAAAATCTTTTTCTTTTTAGCACTGTGAATATATTATGGCATTCCTTTCTGGCCTGTAGAGTGCCAGAATTGTCTGTTGACAATTTTATGGGAACTCCTTTCTTTGTGACACATTTTTCTTTGGCTGCTTCTGGGATTCTTTCTTTATCTTGTATTTTTGACATTTTGATCACAACATCTGTAGGTGAAGTTCTGTTTGGATATCTTTTAGTAGGAACTCTGAAATTCCTGGGTATTGAAGCTTGCTTCATTCTTCAGGTTTGAGGGGTACTCACCTATTATTTCTTCAAATAATTTCTGCCCCCTTTTCTCACTCTTCTCTCTCTGGCACCTCTATGATGTGAATTTTGTTTCTTTTGATGTTATCCCAGAAGTCTTGAATGTTATCCTCATTTTTTTCACATTTTTCATCTTTTTACTGGTTTCCTTGAATGAGTTTCTCTGCTCCATCTTCCTGATCACTGATTCTATTGGCAGTTTCATCATCCTATTATTGAGCCCCTCCATTGAATTCTTTAGTTTAGCTATTGTATTCTTTATTTCTTTGATATCTTGCTTCATTTTTTATCTTTCTTCTTTGATGTTCTCTTTGCTTCCTCTATTGTTTTCTGGATTTCCATGAGTATGTTCATCAGTTTTCCTCTAAATTCATCTTCAGGTACTTTGTATACACATACTGTATTGATATTTTCCCCTGTTTTTTTTTTATTCCATCCATCATTTCACATGCATTTCTCTTTGTATTCACACTGTTTGGCATTCTTTTTATATTTTTGAGGGTTTGGTTTCCTTGCAGTGACGGCATTGTGTCGGGTGATCACCTTGCTGCTTTCTCAGAATTGGCAAGCAGACTATAGTTCTTCCTCTACCCACAGGGTGTGGTGATAGTGGGTAGCATTGAGGTTTAGTCCCTTTAGGGTGACTCCTTCTTCTCTAATCATGGAGATGGGCTAACCGGTGGATGAGATATCCATTGGGTGTGATTTCCAGTGTGTGGTCTATCCAGTGGGCAGGATATTGGTTGGTGATATAGCCATTGGGTGAATCCTGAGATTCCAGTGCATAATGTTGGTGGGACGGGTTGGGGTGGGGAATTTCCCTAGTTGCCTTCTTGTTATGGGGGCTCCCAGTGTAATTTCACCACTCAGGTTCCAGCCAATTTCCCGGTGCTCTGGCTCTCCTTCCACCCTGCACCAAGATGGTCTCCTTTGCCTCTATGTCCCTCCCCACTGGATATGCTCCTGACTGACTTTGCACTGGGTCTTCAGTCTTTTTGCAACCTCCTGAAGCTCTACCACAGTGCCACAACTCTTAATGCTGAGTCTAAATCTGCAATTTAGCTGTGTACTGGAACATTTCGCATATGCTTTATTGTTACAAAAGTTGCTCTGTCTCTGCAGCCACAGCACCTGGTGTTTCTCAGACTATGTATCTGGAACACAGGTGAACTTCTTGTTGCTCTGAGGGGAATCTGAATATCATTCCTACCCGTCACCATCTTCCTTCTCTCTTTTGTTATATTCATTTTATGATACTGAAATTGCAACTCAGTCTTTCATACCATACCCACCACTAGAATTCTAGTGTCCTTTATTAACACCTTTCTCTCTCTTTCCTTTCCTCTGCCTCTCCACAAATTTTCTGGTAACCACAGCCTTGTGTCCTGCTAAATTTTTTTGGACTTGTATGTTCATTTGTGTTTCATTACATTCCAAACATGAGTGAAATCATCCTGCATTTAATTTTCTTTCTAACTTATTTTGCTTGACACAATACCCTCCAGTACCATTCAGATTCTTAAAAAGGGCATGATTTAATCTTTTTAATAGCTGCATAAAATTCCATTGCGTATATATGCCACAGCTTATTTAACTGGTATTCTACATTGCTTCTGTAGTGATGGTGCATTCCCTTTATTCTTTATTTAACTGGGAAAGTATTTGTCATTTATTTCTGAAATATAACTTTCTTGGATAGAACGTTCTTGGGTATCATTTTATTTTTTTTCTTTCAACACTTTGTATATATTCATTCATTATTTTCTGACTTGTAAATGTCTACTTATAAATCTACAAAAAGTCTTATGGGAGTTCCCTTCTAAGTGACAATATTCTAGTGCTGCTTTTTAAATTGTTTTTCTTTATTTTGGCACTGTTATAATGTGTCTTGAAAAGGTTCACTTTAGGTTTAGTTGATTTTGTTTGGTAAGGTGCTGCCACTTTTAACTGTCTTTTTTCATTTGAATTGAGAATTTCTCTATTATTAATACATTTGCCTTAAGAGAAATTTGAGCATTTTGTGTATTATGTTATTCAAGTCTAGAGGTGTTTTTTTTTTATGACTTTGGGATATAATTCAAATGTCATACAATTTAGAAATTTATGGTATTACATTTACTCATTTTAAGTATATTTTTAGATTTGTGCAGCCATCACCACAATCAACTTTAAAATGTTTTTATCATTCCACAAGTTAGCTCTGACTTTACAATACCTCTTCCTAGCCCTAGGCAACCATTAGCTTATTTTCTATCTCTTAGATTTTCTCATTTTGTACATTTAATATATTTTGAATCCTACTGTATAACCAGCAAATCTATTTTTCAAAAGTGAAAACAAAATAAAGATCTGATTTAATTAATTGCTAGTTCATTCACCTTATAAAAGCACTTAAGTAAGTGATCAGAGTAATTTGAATTCAAATGAAAAAATAAAAGACCACTTGTGAAAGTAATTGTATACTAATGAAAGATATTATAAGCAAATATTTATTCCCTGAAGTGATTTAAAAGGTAATAATATAGAACAGTATGTATAGAGGGCTCACAAGAAGATGGTGACCTGGTATGATGTGTTGAATCTCCTCTCCACAGAGCAACTAGAAATCACTTATTCTTCAGACACACACAGTGTAGAAGGGCTGACCTGGGGGTTGTAGACCAGTGATCACCAGCAGTGATCATCACCACAAGAGCAGGTAAGGTGACATAGTTCTGAGCTGCATCATAGATTCAGACTTCCAACCTTCCAGGGAAAAAAGGTAGGGGGCTGGAGCGCTGGAGGAACTGAGCTTCCCAATAGTCGCTCTGAAGGTGGTAGAGAGACCACCCAGCAGGACAGGGACATGGAGGGAGGACAAGGTCTTGGCATAAGGCAGAAGGAAGCCCAGTGCCTTGGTGTTCTGAGATGGAGGCACCTGAAGGAAAATTATACAGGGCACCACCATAATCGGAAGGCAATTAGGGTAATTCCCCCACACCAACCCTCACCCTCTCCCATCATAATGAAACAGAGAATTGGAAAAACTTTTATTTATTGGGTTATTTTTAGCTCACAGGCCAGCCTTGAGACTCCAAATAGAAAAGTTCAGAGCAATGTGTTATGGCCACAGAACACCTCACTCACTGGTCATAGATCCCTTTAGGTTATCAATCCTAAGGTAACTGCATGGTCCAGTTTGGGCACATAATCCTGACACACCCGGGGGCTCTAAGAGAATTGCAGACTATACCTGTTGTCTGGCTAGTTAAATTTAACCGAAACTTTAGATAATGGAAGAATGTTAAAAATGTCACTCTGTAGAAGCCATGATTGTGTCTGTCAAAAATTATTAACTGCCTTTGTTCTCTGCACCTTTCTGTATGTATATAAGCCCTGAGCCATGCATACAGATTACTGCATGATTTGAGTGTTTTACTCCTGTGGTCGCAGGCAATAAATCTCCTCCCAAATTAATAATTCCTGGCATGTCTCTTCGATCTCATTGGTTGTAATAATATAGCTCTGGAGTCACAGGACCCTCACACCAGAAATATCGCCCCCAGGCTTAAAGGAAGAAAGGAGTCCCAGAAAGAAGGAAACTTCAAGACTACTCACAGAACCACCATGTGGATGGAGGCAGGACTGCTATGGAGGGGAATGCACTCAGGTGGACCAGCAAACTGACTGATTACTGATAGTGGATCAGCGAAAAGGTGGTCATGATCATGCAGATGTGGGACACTGGGGGAAGACACTGCATTCCTCACAAAAACTCCAATCCCATAGGTTGAGCTCTCAGGTCCCAATGCAAGATCCACCTAAGAACATCACCAAATTCAGTCAGTGGTGCTGCCACATAAATCAAGAATTCTAAATGTTCAAACCAAGATCCAGACTTCTTTGGTACAAACTGATACCCTACACAACACCATCATTGCAGGGAAATTTGACCCACAGAAACATAAACAGAATGCCAAAAAGAATGAAGTCACAGAGAAATATACACAAAATGATGGATCCAATTAAAATCCCAGGGGAAAATCTGAATACCATATGTCCAAATTACCTGAGGATGAATTTAGGGCAGCAGTACTAAGCATACTCATGGAGATCAAGCAAACAATACAGGAAGATAAACAGAACAACAAAAAACAGAGAGGAAATGAAGGAAGATATCAAATTAATGAAGAACATGATAGCTGAATTAAAGATCAATATAGGGACTCAAGAGTAGGATGGATGAAGCCTCCAGTGGAATCAATGTGCCAGAGAATAGCATAGGGGAATGACCAGGCAGACCAGCAAAGAGAGAAGGAATGAAAAGAAATGAAGAAAGCATTTGCAACCTACAGGATGACATCAAAAGGAACATTTGCATCATAGAGGTTCCAGAAGGAGAGGATAGAGAAAAGGAAGCAGAAACTGTTCGAAGAAATAATAACTGAGAATTTCCCTAATCTGAGGAATGAGGCAAGCCTCCAGACCCAGGACTCTCAAAGACACGTTTTCATCAAAATGTCAAAAATATGAGATAAAGAATCATAAAAACAGCTAGAGAAAAACAAGTCACATACAAAGGAATCCCCATACAATTGTCAGTGGAATTCTCAACTGAAGCTCTAAAGGCCAGAAGGGAATGGTATAATATATTCAAAGTGCTGAAAGACAAGAATTTTCAATTTAGGATGCAATATTCTGTGAGATTATCATTCAGAACTGAAGGAATGATGAGAAGTTTTTCTGATAAGCAAAAATTAAAGGAATTCATCACCACAAAACCAGCTCTACAAAATACTAACGATACACTATAAAATATAAAGAAATCCCACGTAAAAAAAGTAAGACCGCAAATGTAAAAAATGAGAAAAGGAGAGTGAAATGTGGATGGTTAGAACGAGTCTAAGTCTAATCTATTTTCAAATAAAAATAGGAAATAAACACAGAATTCTTAATGTTAATCTCAGGGTTAACACATCTCCAAGGAAAAAGCAAAGAAGAAAGCAAAAAGGGAAACCAATCAAAACTTAACTACAACCAACCCACCTAAGAAGAGAAAGAGAATAACAGATATCAGAGTTCTTGTGAGGCGTGAAATACTCATAGACTGACACACAATTTCAATATCCTAAAATAAATATAGCATTGGAAACAAAAGAAATCATGTAATTATTATTTAAAGAATATATAAATTAATAAATAATTTAGAAAACAATATGTACATACTTGTATTATTGGATGGAAAATGTATAATAATGTAATCTATTTGTCAATAGTACAAAGGAGGTGGGTAGATATAAAGCTATATTGCTTATCAAAGTGGATCTTATTTAAATTTACTCATCTAAATACCTTTCTCTGGCCACACCTCCAGTAGGAGAAGGAAGAGTGCAGGCTTATTTTTCCAAATGGAGGTAGAAGTCCAAATTAATCCTTATTTTACTTTTACATCTGGGTGGGAAGGACTCTATTACTGTATGGTGAATATGGAATTTCTGGTTCCCCTCTATGCCTCCATTAATATCTCCTTGACTGAGATGGGTAGGATTGTATCTCTCTCCTCCTCACAAGAACTCTGCTGTAACACAGAGTAGGAGAGATGTATTTACTGCTCAATAATATTGAAAGTTGGTCTTAAACATCTGCTGCCATCATTTAAGTGGGGGAAAAAGAAGATATACAGCCTTTCCTTGTGACTATACTGACACCATGTGGAAGGCATGACTCATTACTGTATGGCAGGTGTAGAAGTTCAGGCTTCCTACTTGGCCTTCTTTTATTATCCTCTAACCCCTCTTTCTTACAACCTAGAAAGTTTAAATCTTGACTTCATCTTTACCACATGGAAGTGAGCATTTCCATGGTTATTTTCAGTGTTTTTTTTATCTGAAGTAGTAAAATTATTGTCTAAAAGTTTTGTATCTTCTTAGTCTGCCCTATCTTGTTTATCTAGAGAGAGTAAGGTTTTCTTTTAAGAACATCTTTTGTCTGTACCTTTGTAATTTCTAGGTTGCCAGGCTTTTCAACACTACTCTGGAATATCTAAAGCAGAAAGAAAAGCCAGGAAAATACTAAACTTGTTAGTTAGTATGCCTTTTTTTCACCACCTCTAAGAGTCTTTTTATATTTACTTTATGTATAATTATCAAGGGTATTTAGTTGATAATAGGAGGAGTAGGGAAAAGTTTATTTACTCTGAATTATGTGAAGTGGAAGCCCCCAGACTTCCTTTTTTAAAGTTATTGAGAATTTTAGGTCAACATTTTTTCTTTATTCTTTTAAAATTTTGTTTGATTTTTGTTTCATTTGTTTTTATTACTATATGATTTTCAGGATAATAAATTCACACCTCAGTCTAGATGCACATCATACAACACTCAACACCAGAGTTCTAGTGCCCATCACCACCACCATTTTTACTACATCGACCTCTAATTCCCTTCCCACTCCCTTTCCTCTGATAACAACAGTCTTGCATCCCGTGAGTTTTGTTGTGTTTTGTTAGGTTATTTTTATATTCCACACATAAGTGAAGCTATCTGGTATTTTTTCTTTTTCTTTCTGGCTCATCTTATTTAGCATAATCACTTCAAGTTCTATAAGGCTGTTTCAAAAGGTACAATTTCATCATTTTTTAAAATGAAAGGCACAGGCAGGAATGAACATGAGTTGGCAAGCAGGCAGGGACAGGAGGTGGAAAAGCTTCATTTTTTATTTAATTGTTCATATTGGTTGTTCTCCCTGGTCCCAGGACTTTGGAATGTATATAAGACACTTCCAGGTATACTAGACTGTTAAGCCAGCAGGGCATACCCCAATTTTATCATATTTAATAGCTGCTTAGAATTCCATTAAGTACAAATATCACAACTTCTTTATCCAGTCAGCGTTGATGGGTCTTGAGGTTGTTTCTATGTCTTGGCTATTGTGAATAGTGCTCTTATGAACAGAGGTGTGCAAATATTTTTTATAATTAGAATTTTTGTATTCTTTGCTTATATACCTAGAAGTGGGATTGTTTGATCTAATGATAGTTCCTTTTTTTGAGGATTATTCATACTTTTTTTCCAAAGAGGTTGCTGTAATTTACATTACCACTAACAGTGTAAGAGAGTTCCTTTTTCTCTACATCTTCATTAACAATTGTTTTATTTAGGCCATTCTTACAGGTGTGAGGTGATATCTCTGGTTTTTATATACATTTTCCTGATGATAAGTGATGTAGAACATTTTTTTCATGTGTCTGTAGGCCATCTGCATATCTTCTCCAGAAAGGTGTCTCTTCTGCCCATTTTTTAATGGGTTACTTGCTTTTGGGTTGTTGAGTTGTATGAGTTCTTTATTTATTTTGAAGATAACCTCTTGTGTGGTGTATGATGTGCAACTATCTTCTCCCATTCCATCGGTTGTCTTTTTGTTTTAGTGGTAGTTTCTTTTGCTGTGTAAAAGTTTTTAGTTTGATGTAGTATCATTTGTTTAATTTTATTTTTGTTTCCTTTGTTTTAGATCTCACTTCCCCAAAGACCTCTATGAAGTTGATGTCATGGAGCATATTGCTTGTGTTTTCCTCTATGTATTTTATGGTTTCAGATCTTACTTCCAAGCCTATAATCTTTTTTTGAATTATTTTTCAATGTACCACAGTGAGTTATCTGGCTTCATTTTTTTTTGAGGTAGCTGTTTAGTTTTCCTTGTGCCATTTGTTGAAGAGACTTTCTTTCCTCCAATGTATGCTCTTGACTCTATTGTCATAGATTAACTGCCCATATAAGTGTGTCTGTGTTTGTTCCAATATAATATTGATCACTCTGAATATAGTCTGAAGTTAGGTAGTGTGATACCTTCTTTGTTCTTTTCTGAAGACAGCTTTAGCTATTCAAGGTGTTTTGTGGTTCTATACAAAACTTAGCATTGCTTGTTCAATTTCTTTGAAAAATATCCTTGGAATTGTTATAGGAATTGCATTGAATCTGTATGTTGCTTTGGGTAAGATGGCCATTTTAACTATGTTAATTCTTTTTAATACTTGAGCACAAAATATTTTTCTCTCCATTTGTATCTTCTCTTTTTTTTAACAGTGTCTTGCAGTTTTCAACATATAAGTCTTTCACCTCCTTTGTAAGTTTATACTCAGGTATTTAATCCTTTTGAATGCAATTGTGAGTAGGATTTATTTCTTAATTTCTCTTTCCTCTAATTTCTTGTTTGTATATAGAAAGATCACAGATATCTCTGTGATACCAAAACTGAATAGAAGGAAGGAAATAATAAAACTTAGAACAAAAGTTAACTAGACATCAAAAAGACAATTTAGAAATCAATGAAATGAAGAGTTGCTTTTTTTTAAAAGAATAAACAAAATAGACAGGTCGCTAGCCAGACTCACAACAAAGGGGAAAGAAAACACAAATAAAATCAGAACTGAAATTGGAATAATCATACAGATACAGCAGAAATACAGAGGATCATAAGAGAATGCTATGTACAACTGTATGGCAATAAACTGGACAACACAGAACAAAATGGACACGTTCTTGGAAACATATAGAATCCCAATACTAAAACAGGAACAAGTAGAAATCATGAGCAGATCAATCACAAGCAAGAAAATTGAAACAGTAATTACAAGTGTCTCCATTAGCAAAAGTCCTGGACCGGATGGTTTCACTACTGAAGCCTATCAAACATTCAAAGTATTATTATCAATCCTTCTTAAACTGTTCAATATTTGAAAATGGCAAACTCCCAAGCACTTTCTATGATGCCTACATTACTCTGATTCTAAAACCAAAGATAGCACCAAAAAAAGAAAATTACAGACCTATATCTCTGATGAGTATTGATGCAAAATTCCTCAGCAAAATGCTAACAACAGAATACAGCAACATATTAGATGAATCATATACCGTGATCAAGTGGGATTTATTCCAGGGTTGCAAAGATGGTTCATCAACACAAATCCACAAATCAATAAATGTGATACACCACATCAACAAGAAGTACAAAACCCACAGGATTCAACACCCTTTCATGTTATAAATCCTCCAAAAATGGGGATAGGTAGAATGTACTTCAACATAATAAAGGCTCTATATTACAAACCCACAGCCAACATCGAACTCATTGGAGAAAAAAACAAAAGTTTTTCCTCAAATATCAGGATCAAAGCAAGCATGTCCACTCTCACCACTACTATTTATTATATTGTTGGAAGTCCTTGACAATGTAATAAGACAATAAAAAGATATAAAAAGTTACCAAATTAGAAAAGGAAGAAGTAAAACTATTACTATTTGTAGGTGACATCATATTATATTGAGAGAATGCCAGACTCCAGTAAAAAGCTGCTAGAAATAATAAAGAAATACAGGTAAGTGGTAACCTACAAAATTAATATTCAAATGTCTATTGCATTTCTATGTGCATATAATGAAAATTCAGAAGGAGAACTCAGGACAACAATAAATTTTACAATTGCATCAAAAAGAATGAAATAACTTGGAATAAACTTAACCAAAGAAAAGAAAGACCTATACTCTGAAAACTGTAAGATATTGTCAACAGAAATAGAACATAATACAAAGAAATGGAAAGATAGTACATGTTCATGGACTGAAAGAATTAATATAGTTAAAATGACCATATTACCTAAAGAAAAATACAGACTTGATACTATCCTCATCAAAATCCCAAAGACATTCTTCACCGATATAAAACAAAAAATCATGACATTTATTTGGAATTGCAAGAGAACAAGGATAGCAAAAATAAACTTAAGGAAAAAGAGCAAAAATGAGTATCGTTCTTCCTAACTTCAAACTCTATTACAAAGCAATCTAGACAGCATGGTACAGGAGAAAAAACAGAACTACAAATCAACGGAACAGAATTGGGAAACCAGAAATAAACCCACACACATATGGACACAATTTTCAAAAAAGGAACCGAAAGCTTACAATGAGGCAAAGATAGTCTCTTCATTAAAAGATGTTGGCAAAACTGGAAAGCTACATGCAAAAGGTTGAAGCTAGATTACTCTCTAACACCATACACAAAAGAATAATTCAAAATGGATTAAAGACTTAGATGTAAGGAAGAAACTATAAAATACATAAGAGAAAATATGGGAAAAACACTTCAGGACATTGATCTAAGAGATATATTTAGGAACTCAACTTCAATAATAAAGGAAATAAAATCCAAAATAAAAAATGGGATTATATCAACTAAAAACCTTTCTGCACAGTGATAGAAACGTGCATCAAATCAAGACATCCTACTGAATGGGAAAAGATATTTTCATATGATACCCGTGACAAGGAGTTAATATCCAAAAAATATTTTTTAAAAAGTCATAAGACTCAAAAACAAAAAGCCCAAGAATTCAATTAAATCCCAACAATCCAATTAAAAATGGGAGGATGACCTTGATAGAGACTTCTCTAAAAAGGACATGCATACAACCAACAGGTGAATGAAAGTATAGTTTACTTCCCTTACCATTAGGAAAATGCATATCAAAACAGCAATGTGATATTACCTGTGAAAATGATTATTATCCGAAAGAATGAAGACAAGTACTAGAGAGGATGTCGAGAGCAGGGAATTCATATATACTGTTGGTGGGAGTGTAAAATGGTGCAAACACTTTGGAAAGCAGTATGGAGATTTTTCAAAGAGTTGAGAATGGAAATACCATATAATCAAGGTATTCCTCTACTTGGTATTTACACTAAAAATACAGCAACACTATTTTACAGTGATGCATGCATTCCTATGTTCATTGCAGCACTATTTACAATAGGTAAGAGCTAGAAATAACCTTAACGGCTATCAACAAATGAGTGGATAAAGATATAGTTTATATATACACAATGGAATACTATGCAGCTATCAAAAGGAAAAATTCTACAATTTGTGGCAACAATGATGGACCTGGGGGCACTTATGCTTAGTAAGATAAACCAGAAAAAGAAAGACAGACATTATATCACTCATATGTGGTGTATAGAGATAGCAGGAAAATGAATGAACTAAACTAAATAATGATAGACTTCAAAAATGAACTATGGAGAAAAAGGAAGATGGTGACATGGTAGGAAGGAAATTTGGGTCTTTCCCACAAACACCAATTTC
>RJWH01009760.1:0-20651 GCA_004363575.1 Solenodon paradoxus
CACACACACCACACACATCACACACACACCACACACACCACACTCCATTGCCTTTTGATCCCATTTCTCTTGAGAGCACTGACTAAATCATTAAGACGATTGTGTTATGCTGATACAACGGAATGACACCCGATAATAAAAATACACCAAAACCTATCGCCGCTTTCTTCCTGCTGCTCTGACAGTGACAGTGAGCGACGGACACAGAGAGTAGGTGCTGTCTGATTGCAGTCACATACTGGAGAACCAGCGAGAGGAATCGCGGTGACAGAGATGTTGAGGGGACCAGGGGACCAGGGAAAGGCCGGAAATGCCCTGTATGTTGGGAGGGGCACCTGGCCATGCCCTGTTCACCTCATTGGATTATCGTGTCAGATCTCACGGTCCCTTCACTTCGCTTCATCTCAAAAGAGAAACTGTCACCAGGGCTTGTGCTACTGTGACAGCTGTACCTGGTCAGACAGTGCCGGGTTATGGCCATTTTCTAGAACCCGTAGTCACCCCCGCGACGCGCCACGGGACCCGACCCCAAGGGAGGAGTCGGCAGTGGGCTGATGAGACAGGCGGAGGGAGCAGGTGCAGCCTCAGACGCGGGAGGAAGGAAGGAGGTCGTGCACGTCAGAGGCCTGTCCTGGTGGCGCCGACGCACGTGTGCAGTTACCCAGACTTCGGGGGACGGGCCAGGCTGCCAGTGGAAACGAGGACCTAATCTGTATCCACAAGACACAAGACGGAGAAACCTGACACTCAGGGATGGGCCGACCGGGAGGGAGGAGACAGCGCAGGATGAGCCCTGGGGTCAGGGAGACGCTGGAGGAGCCTGTCAAAGCAGCATGAAAAGACCGCTGAAAAGTGTCTGGTGCTTCACTGTTGAAGAACAAGGTCTTTGTCAGACACACGTCCAGGAGGGGCGTGTGCAGGAGGGAGGGTGGGGAAGGGCGGGGAAGGGCAGGGAAGATGTGATAAACGGTGTAAAGAGCAGGAAAGAGCAGAGAAAGTGTGATTTGGGCCCTGCAGTCAAAATGAATGAACTCAGAAATTCAAAGTAAATTATGTTCTCTCCATAACATAGGAATCTGTTGCAGTTAGTGAAATAGCTTTTCGCATATTCAATTCGTGTGCCAGCCAGAGAGCCCGTTTGCTATTCAGTTATGTTTGTTAATTGTTGATTCCTTAAGAAACACTGAGCAACGCTAAGGGGTTTGAAATGGAGAAAGGGTTTATGAGCATTTCGGAATGCTAACCTGAGCAAAGTCCTGAGTCCATGTCATGTGTGAAGCCGACAAGACACCCCGTGTCTCTTTCGACTTAATGTGTCCCGTGATGGGTATAGGTACGGGGGTTCTAGAAATATCCCTCAGATCCTAAGCCCCCATTTTCTAGAGCTCAGACTGGCTGGTTTCTAAATTCTTGTTGGACTTCAGACTGCAGGGGTGTGATGTTTTGCGAAGCAGTCAGAGAGTGGACCTGTGTGCTCCGGCGACCCGAGGCTCTGCTGGTTTGGATCAGTGATTCTCGTGGTGGGGAGTGTGTTACGGCCCCCAGCATATTTGGCAGAGTCTGATGACGCTTTTTGTGGTCACCGCTCAGGAGGGAGCTACTGGCAAGGAGTGGTCAAGGCCTGGCCTACTGCTGATACCCACAGTGCTGGGGCTGCCCCACCCACGAGTCGGGAAAGTGCCAACTGCGAGGAGCCCTGATGGGGGTCCAGGCCAGCGCCGCCGTGGGCTCTGTGCGGTGAGCATCACGACAGCTTCAGGGTAGGGGCATGGAGTGAGAGTCACCCGCGAATGCCCCGTATTTGGGTGGGGAGCTTAAGAGAGACGCCTCTGTGCTGAGGTGACATGGAGCATAGTGCTTGAAACATACCCTCGGTCCACGCTGGACCAGCGCAGCAAAGGTCCAGCCTCATCACATCCTCCCACCTGAGGTGTTCGGGGCAGCTTCTCCTCCTGCTCACTCTGCCCGCCCCTCCCCGCCGAGACCCAGTCCCTGCCGCTTCCTCTGGGAGCAGAAGGTGAGCTCGCACAGAGGTCTCCTCGCTGGTGGCCCCTTGCAGCACCTTTGTAACGACCCCTTCCTCCAGAGGCCACATGGTCCTGCAGGGACAGTAGGGTGTCCCCAAGCCTCCTGAAGGGGAGGGCCCATTCTGCCAGCACCCCCGGTCCCCTCCATGGCCAAGCTTCTCAAAGTGGCCACGGACTTTGCTGGATGACTACAAAGAGAAGAATTCTAAAGTCGGAAAGACTTCCACAAAAACAGACTCGTTCTCATCTGCTAGAAGTGGAAAATTAGTCCCAAAATCGTTTCCTTCAAACACGCGGCGAAGGCAGGCCCAGGGACATGTCAATATCCCGGCCTCAGTTTACTTCTTATGTCACTGTCTCGTGCATGCAGTTCTCACGCGTTTGAAGCACCTTGACAATGGCTATTTTCCACGACAGGCTGCTGTCAGAAAGGCGGGTCACTTACAGAGGGGCAGGCACTGACATTCTGCTTTGACATCAGTTTTATGTTCATTTAAAAATAAAAAATAACAGCAATAACCTGTTACCGAAAGGAAGAGACAGGTATCTGAGAAAGAGCTTTTCTGTGGAAGTACTGGAAAACAGATGACCTTCCCCGCTGGGAGGCAGGTCTGTCCCAGACGCTCACCTGTGTGTCAAGGCCACTGCGAGCTTTTCCCGAAACTCACTGCGTCAGAGCCCTGTGCGATTCCGCTCCGGAGGAGCTGCCCTGCACTGTGAGTGCAGATGCTTCCTAGATGCAGAGGCTCGGAACGTTCTCCTGCTTCCAAGTATTCAGACCTGCTCTCTACAGCTGCTGGATTGTTGGGTGGGAAGAAAATGTGGGCTTGCATGCAGCAGCCAGCTGGCTGTTTTCTGCAGACCGTGCAGCACGGAAGTGGGGAATCTCAGCACCAGGCCCAACGAACAGCTACGGGGCCGCTGAGCCAGCGACCCCCTGACTGTTACCACCCTTCGGCCAGAACCTGTGTTCTGCAGTTTGTTTCTTTAGCTTAGCTTGTCTGTCGAGCTCTGTTCGCGATAGTGAGTGTCTTTGGAATTCGTATGGTGGCAGCTGGTTTCTGAGAGGCGTCGAGACACATACACATGTGCACGCACGGCCGCCAGACCCGTGCACAGGTTGAGGGAAGCTGCAAGCTTCTTTGACCGTGATGAGGGGAGGCTTCGTCCCAGTCCACTTCACATCTAGAACCATGTTCCCTGATTCTGGGACACTGCTCCTCTTGCCCAGGGACGAGCCATGGCCCTCCCGGGGGCGCCCTTGTCTTCGTGGGCAGCGGATGAAGAACAAGCTTGGAGGGTCTCGGTGGGCCTTGTTGGCTGGGCCTGGTGCATCGCACAGCGCTGCTCTCGTGTCCACGTGCGTTCATCAACTTGAACTCAGTCACATATGCACCCGCATTGAACTGCTGGGGCCCTGGAAGGGGCAAGAAAGGAGCAGGACAATGGCACACGTTAGGTGGATGTTCCCTGAGTCTGCAAACCCGGTCCTAACTCCGTCGTGACTCCAGTGTGATCTCTGACACCCTCCGTCTGCTTTGCTCTGGTGTCTCCCAGGGTCCACTCAGAGACACGCACTGGATGACCGTACAGGCTCTCAGTCACGTTTAGTCGACCAAGTTCACTGAATGCCTGCCACCAGGGGTGCAGGGGATGGTCCCAAACTCACAAATGACTGCCACCAACTCACATAACTCAGTCTAGAAGAAGTTCATTTATGCAATTAAAGGGACGAAAGAGAGGCCGAATTTGTAGCGTGCCTCCAGCCCTCAGGACATGTCCCGCATTTGGCTCAGCACAGGTGAATGGGTGTCTAGAAATAACAAAAGGCCATCCAAGCCCACAGTTTTCAGGGATGTGTTTATAAACTCTGTTCTGGTGGGAGCTGCCCTGATTTCTGGGGCTCTCGACACAAGGCTCTTTCCCAGGGGTGGGTCTGCCTTTGCGGGAAGACGAGGCCGCAGTGGGTCCGCCTCTGCCTTCTCACCGGGAGCCACGGGAGCCTGTGCTCTGCTGACGGGCCGGAGCTCGCGTCACTGAGCGCGTCTCGAAAGTGGACACAGGCGGCCGGGACGAATGGCACTGTCTGTACGCGCTCTGTGGCCTGCGTGCAGACCGCACCAGAGAGTCAGGCCCTGCGAGGCCTGTGCGGCCCCAAGCCAGGCGCGATGAGTCTCATCCGTCGAACGGCCTGCGTTGCGAGTTCTCAGCCTAAACTGGCTCCGAGCAGAGTGCACAGACACCCCGTGCAGACGTCTGCAGTGGCGCCAGCGCCAGTGCACAGTCCCCGTTCACAGAGCAACAAAACAGCCCGGGATGGTTTCAAAGCTGTGATTTACGAAGCACAACCGTACAGAAACATGCTCTAAACTAGAAAAAAGCCACTCAAGGACCACAGTCTGTGCTGAGTCCTGGTCGGACTCTTTCTGTCCACGAAAGGCCATCGCGTATCCACAGAAAGAGCCTCAGCCCGGAGATGTGGGTGTGGCAGGGACCCAGCTGGCACAGCTGCCCGCTGCGGGTGCTGGGAGACGGAGCAGGGGCCTTCATGTGGCTGTAAGACCAGCCGCCCTGTGATGTCCCTGGACCCATCTGCGGGCGCGAAAGCTCCGATTCACGAGATGGCAAAGGAGAGCTGATACCAGAGAGTGTCTGCTTTGCTGCCTCCCGTCACAGGGGTATGTTCTGGACGCCTGGACGCCCTGTGGCCGTGGCCCTGTGCAGTGAGTTTGTGGCGTCAGTTTATCGGACCCAGCTGGGAAAGGGCCGCTGCTGACATACAGTACACGGGTTCATCAGCTCCTCTTCAACCGCTGTGCAGAAAGAGGCGACACGACTCGCAAGAAGACTTTCAGCGTAAGAAGATAACCAGGCACTAAAAGCTGACGAACGAGGAGAAGCCAGACCAACAAAAGAGAAAGTCTGAACAGCTAAGATGACTCACACTCCATCTCTTCTCATCTCGTGTCACTGGTCTTGCAGTTCGGGAAAGAGTGACTTAACTTTACGCCGTAGACATCGTGGGAGCCGTTCTCTTGTTGGGGCCCCCCCAGGAGTTTCCTGGTTCCACACGTGCTGGTTTCTTTCCTTTAAAGTGTCCTTAAATGTCCTAGTCCCCAAGGTCACCTTCAGGTCCATGATGCATTAGAAGGACGCACGGGGCCCAGAAGGGCTGCTGTGCTCACAGTTACAGTTTATTTCCATGAAAGATAAAGTGAGTCAGCAAACAGAATGGAGAGATGAGGCAACGTCCAGGAGAAACCAGGACCCAGCTGCCCGAGTCCTGCCCTGCTGGAGTCCCGGGGGAATGCGCAATTCTCCCACAGTCACGTGCGATGGCGGGTTCAAGTGCCGACCACCAGGGACATTCCCTTGGCCCTTGGTCCTAGCAACCCACCTGGTAGGCCTGAAGCTCTTACATGTCGAGGGTTTTCATTCTTTGAATGTCTAGCGTCCCTGACCAGGCCTGGTTCATGCCTGCTGCTCTCGACATCCCACAGGGGACGGCGGAGGCTGGACAGCAGGCCGGTTAGAGCGGAGCTGCCAGATGGGGAGGGAGCGGGGCCAGGACGCTCTTACAGGGGAGCACCTAGCGTCGCTCCCCACCCCCGTCCTTCTCCGACTCAGCCCACCGTTGGAAGTGAGCGTCCTGAAGAGGACGCCCTCTTTCTTCATCTGTCGAGCAGTCCACCTACACTTAGGTTGCGTGTTCTAACTCACTGAAATGTAGTCAGCGACCAGGTTATGGGTAGTAATTAGCTTTTTACTACTTACTGGATTTGAGGCGTGGACGAAAGGGCCTCGCCCCTGACTGGATTCGGGGCGTGGACGGAGGGTCATAACTCCTGAAGCTGGACACCAGGCGGATCTCGGGAGCAAGGGCTGCACGTCCTGACTCCACAGGCATCGTGGTCTCGGTGGGTCCCTTGGGGTGTGTAGAGGCACTGGCTATAGCGTGAGCTGGAAAGGAGTCGTGGTGACCTCGGCTCGTTTCTCGGGGCTTGGGAAACTCTACAAGGCTTCAAGTGTCTGCGAAAGAAGCGTAAGAAGGGTTGTCCACGTTGTCAATTTCTGCCTTGCTTTGCGGTGGCTTCTGAACGTGCTGAAGACGAGAAACTGGCCCCGAGAGACCTAAGGAGATGGGAAGACAGAGTCTCCTGGAGATTCTCCCTGAACTAGCAGCCGAGCGCAGAGAATTCAGAAGCAGGAGGCCGAACAAACGTAAACCTTTACGAGGCGATCACGGAATGGCACGGAGCCCGGCGCTCAAGGCTCACTGTGTGTGTCACCGTTCCCGCCCCCCGCGGTTTACAGCGTCCGGAAGACGGAGTGAAGCATAGTTATGTCTAGAAAAGGGATGAGAACATCGGAACACAGAGCGCTCCATTTGCAGGTCCCTGGTCAGCCACGAAAGTGAGAGCAGAGGCCACATCTGGCCGAGCCCGGATCCCGGGGGGTATTCGTTCAATAAGGAAGCAGTGTGATATGTGTCGCGTGGGGAACAGGATATGGAGTCGCACTGGACACGGGCTGAGGGGTGAATTTGATGAGCTCGATAATAGATTCAGGCGTGAAACTGGATTGAAAAGCTGCAGGCCAGCGTGTGTCCAAACACAAACACCGGTCCTTGCCGTCCACCCACGGCTTCCACACAGACGGACAGACGACCTGCAAGAGGCTGCAGTTTCAGGGGAATCCCAGGAGGCTTCATCTCCCCGTCTCATCATGTGGCTCAAGGCCAGAGTCTCCTCCGCGCATGTCGGCGTGGATGGCAGAGGACACGGTCTAAAGATGTGACCACTGTCTCTCTGGACCCCGCTTTCTGGGGAGACTCACACTCAGCCGCGAATATTTAACTAGAATCGTCTTTATGGTCATGTCTGCGGTAAAGGAGAGGCTCAGGGCACTGTGGGGAGTTTGCAAGTGACCTCAGAGCTGTGAGAACAGGGGGGACATGTGTGACTGGGATGGACCCCGCTGTGATGTTAGGAAAACTGTCTTCTACTTTCTCAAAGTCAACTTCTGAAGACAGCAGAAGAAGGACAGGAAAGTCACAGGTCTGAGAACCTGAGAGGCTGGGGGCTGGCTGACACCTAAGTTATTATGGACAAAGGGAGGCGTTGTGAGGTGTGGAGGCTCCTTTTCAGTATTGATTTTCTCCTTAGTCATCTAGTTCTTGATTGCTTAGGTGTCTGAGAGGAACATCTGCGAGCATTTGAGTCATCTTTAACCTTCTGTCCCAGGTGACTCCTAAGAAACCCTTGAGAGAGAGGAAGACAGTCCCGGACGAGCCCTCAGCATGCTCACGCCGTGGCCTCCAGAGCAGGGTGGCCCAGGGACTGGTGTGTTGGTGTCTGCTTTGGGTGCCGATGGCCATCGCTCATTTTCAAGATAGTTCTTTGCTGCCTTTACCGCGATGTTAGCCTTGGGCGTGGCTCCAGGCCTGAGTAAGGATTGTGTGAGGTGGAGACTGTCCAGAGGCGCCCCTCTCACTGGCAGACTCACTTTCCCGCAGACTGGAGGGAGTTACCCCTTCCCGATCGCACTGCCCTGCGGTGGCCTTCGCTGTGTTGGAAACCAAGAGTGAGTTAAGAACAGAAGCTTTGCCAGAGTGGAGTGGAGCAGCTCTGTCAGAAGACCAGGAGGTGTGATGGTGCAGGCAGAATCCTTCCAGACATGCCTGAGGCCCTCGGACCCGAGACCGAGGGGTGCTGAGTGACGCTGACCCTCCTGGGCTGCGCTGAGCTCTGTTCTGGGTAGAGCTCTGGTCTGTGACAACGTCTTCTCCGGACTTGCGGGGATGTCAGTGCTGGAGTCCCTCTTTCGCGTGCAGAAGTCAGGTTCTGCTGCACCTGTTTTCCCTCAGGATGGCGCGGGCTGGGTTTCTCTGGCAGTTTTTGATGAAGCTGCTTCCAGAAAAGCAGCTCACCCGCCTAGTGCACGTGCCCTCGGTCCACGGCGCTCAAGTCCTGACACCCGAGGGGCATGCCGCGAGACAAGGAGGGGGCACCCGGCGCCAGGGCATGTGGCTTGGGGCACTGGGGCACTTAGCTTCCAGAGGGCACTGGCATCCTGACCTGGTGGCCACACTGAGACCCTGAGACACTGAGGTTTCAGTCATTTCACGCTGGATTTAGACGGTGTTGCCCGCGAGTCTGAGGGGGACTGTCCTTTCTGCCGTCTGTCTGTGATTAGCACGTGGATTGTCTGTCGCCTCCCTGCCACCCCTCAGAACCTGAAGAGCATCAGAGAGGGTGCTGAGGAGCAGCCAAGCATTAAACACAAGAGCTCCTTTTCTTGTCATTGACTTTAAGTCTTGAGGCAAAAAAGACACACAACTAGCAGGCCACAGAGATGTGCGCATCTCATGTTCATAACGACCCTGTCTGTGATAGTCGGGACATGGAGACAGCGTACAGGCCCATGGACAGGTGACTGGATAAATGAGAGAGGGTCTGTGATCAACGGACTGCCGCTCAGCCATCGAAAGGATGGAATCTCGCCGTTTGCAGCAACATGAGTGGAACTAGAGGGGACCGGGCGCAGTGAGCCAAGCCAGAGACAGCAGTGATTCACCTCCTGAGGACGATAAAGCCACAGACAAACTCAACTGCACAGAAGCCAACTTTCAGACCACAAAACACGTTAGTGGCTCCCAGCAGGGCAGGAAGGAGTGGTCAGTGAGGTCCATTTTAGGGTGACGATTGGAGACTAGAATTCTGATGATCACATCATGTAGTATCTGGATGCTGATTTATAGGACTCTGCTCCTGAGAAAACATATAATATTATGAATCAATGTTATTTCAGTTATAAAGATACAACCTGTGATAACGACTTCGGGGTTGCTTAATGACACTGATATGAGAAGCAATATTAAGATTTGCTTATCAGCCCCGAAATAGCCCTTAACCATCTCGTCTCTCACCAACACTGTTGAACTTAGATGACCTTGTATTACTGCTTCAAATCACTGACACAGATCCCCCATTTAAAGTTTCTAAAAGATTTACTTCTTAAACTGGAAGCGAAAATTGAAGATGTCAGGCTGCTTGACCCGAGCGGCATCAGTAAATCACCCTCACGCCCTCTCCAAACATGCGTGGCCTGGGGCTGAGGCTTCGCATCGCCGGAGGGTGACGTCATGCTTCGAACAGAATGCACACAACACCCTTCCCCTCCTCCTCCTCTGCTTCTGCCTCAGCTCGCAGGTGGCTTTGCCAGAAGACCTGGAACGTAGCCCACAGATGGTCCAAACAATCAGCGTCCTGCAAAGAGAGCCGGCACGGGCCACCCCTCCCGCGCAGGCCCCCGCGAGAGACGCACGTTGAGGAGGAAAGAAGCATGAGCTTGTCCTGCGTCTCAGGTTATGATTCTTTCTTTTCCATCATCACAGCTAAACTTTCAAGTAACTATTTATAGTTCAGTGAATAAATGGCTATTATCAAGATTGAGATTGGTTGTTTTTATAGGTTCTGAATAATAGGTCCCATGGGAGCAAATCGGTATGGAACACTCAACTTTGATATGAACTTTTTAATAGATCCTCTTAGAGATTCAAAATTCCAAGATGTAATTTATATTCTCACCATTTCTGTGCTCCGGGTTCTGTTTACGAATTACTGCCATTCCGTCCCCTTCAGTGCTTCCTTCTTTACTTCTTTGCCCGGGAAATGAAAACCATGAAGACACTGTCCTAATGAGCTCTTGCCACAGTGACATTTTCTGAGCATCCCCGCTCTGTTATTGGCCCTCGGACGGACCCACCTGAGGAGGAAACAGGAGCCCCGTCAGGGACGCCGACGGTGCTTAGACAGACTTGGCAGGCTGACACCCTGATGCTGCTCAGTCTCCATCGTCCTCGGGGAGAAGATGTTTGCCTGGCACAGAGCTGCTGGTGACACGGTGCTTCACCCTCCAGAAGGCAGCCAGGAAGAAAGGGGCACTGATTCAGCCAAGTGCACATCTCAGCTGGCCAGCAATCATGGCCGGAGAGGAGCGGACAGGAGAGGAGGCTATGGATCTGGAGAAAGTGCTGGGCGGTGGGAGGGGAGCTGGAAGACAGGAGAAGGCAGCTCTTGTTCAATGTCACATTGGACAAAGGACGGATTCCAGAGACGGTGGCCCGTCAGCCCAGCACCGATGGTGGAGGACTGTTCAGAAGGCATCAGCTGGGCACTGGGCACTGTAGGAGGAGTGGCCATCTCTGGACATGGCCCCATTCATGTCACAAAGGTCAGCATCTCTCTGCACACCCTGATGCACGTGGCTGAGTCCTGACTCCACAGATGACTGAAGAGTGAGACTGAACTCGGGGCCACATTCAATGGCGCACCGATGGCGCCTTAGACAGAGCTCCTGAGTCTCCTTGGTGTCATGGCGGCAGCCTGGTGCCCTCTCTGAAAGGCAGCCCAGCAGAGTGACCTCAGCAGCACTGACTGGTGTGGAGCAAAGCGGGGCCCTGAGTGCATCCCGAGAACCCTGAGCTTTTCAGGGTCACCTCTGGTCAGCTTGGACCCTGTAGGATCCACACAGCGCCCAACTGGGGATATAGCTGACACAGACAGTGACAGAACCGAGGGTCAGAACTTTCCCAAGGGGGAAAAAAAAGGGAAGGGATGGCCAGGACCAAGCGCGCAGGACGGAATTTCTCCGGGCAGTGCAAAATCAGGGTTTTAGGAGCCTGTGGGTTGTCACTCCCAAGTGCTTGTCATCTGAATCCCGTGCTTTCCAGACGAAAGCTTCCAGGACCCGCGTGTGGGCGCATTTGGAAGGTCTGGGTGTGCAGCTCTCAGAAGGCAGAGGGGGACAGCGTCACTCTGTGCCAGCGGGGCTGCTGCTCACATCCAGAGCAGGGTGGCTGTGACTGTCACACAGCACAGTGGAGGACACGAGGACACGCTGACGGGGACACCTTGGGCATGGACTCTCCTCACAGATGGAATCTGAATCTCACCCCATCCCACAGGTCAGGACGAGCACCGGTGAGGCAGTTCGGTAGGAATCAGGTTATGGCTTTGCCACGGGGACTGTGCACCCACCCAGCAAGCCACGCTGGGGGCCCAACGTGCGACAAAGTAGAGCGAATCCCGCATGCGGGGAGAGAGGCGGGGTTGGACCAGGTGATGCCAGGCCCTTTCAGCTCCGAGAGTCTCTGCTCCCAGCACCTGAGCTGGCCAGGTGCTCCGGGCTCTCGTGAGCAGTCCCCCTCCACACACACACACACAGACACGTGTGCACACGCACACACACGCATGCACACACACAGACACGTGTGCTAGTCTTCTCAGAAGACAGCTCCACGTGAAGGAGACGGGAAAGCCGAGTGGGTCCTGGCCGCTGCCTGTGGGCTCCGCCCGGAGTCTCGCTGCCTCCAAGCACCATCCATCAGCATGCGTCTCGTCTGGGTGTTTTCCACTGGCATTTGCTGCAAGGCGAGTAGCCACCCGAGCTGGCAACCATCTTTCACGGTGGCCTTTCCTGCGCTTCCCGGTGTGTCCAGTGGAAGAAGTTCTGGGGGCTGAAGTCATGCTTGTGCCACGTCCAGCTCCTGAGCTGGGATCGCAGGCTCTTAAAGCCCAGTGGAAACACCATGGACAGTCAGCGAGGGACCCGTAGCGCAGTGGGCATTTTTAATTGTTTCCACAAGACAGGAACGGCAATTTATTTTGGATAAAACAAACATCGAAGAGAAGAAAATGGCACAGACTACAGCCTGAAGCTTAATCGGAGAAGACATGTCCCTCCTCTCCTCTCTCGCTCTGAAGTGAGGTGACAGCTGTGAAACGTTCGGGGCAGCACGAAGCGGTGACGCCGGCAGCCCGTTCCAGAAGCCCGGCGCAGCGGAGCAGCTGGCCAGCACGGATCCCTCAGAATAACCTTGCGATTGCGTCAGCATTCTCTGTCTCGTTTGCTCTGTTTTCAAAAGGGAAAACAGTGGCAGAGAACCAATAACTGGATGATCCGCTGGTGCCTCATCCGCTGAGAATGCCTCGACGTGGCTGCTCCAGACCACGTCCCAGGCCCCTTCGCCCGTCCCCTCATTTCTTCCAGTCTGCTTTCTCTTGCCCGTGGTGTCATGAGTCCAGCATCCTGGGACCTCTGACCTGTAAGCCTCGCAGAAGCTTTCAAAGAACATGAGCAGTGACCCCCTGTCTTCAGATGGACACTGCCCAGCAGTGGCCTCACCTAGAGTGGTCAGTCCAGAGCATATCAAGTGGGCTCGAAAGTCCTTTTCAAGTGCTTGTCTGCACTGGGTGGGGCTCACAGCGGCCTGCATCCCACAGCCTTGGGGGTCTGGGCCCTGCCCGCAGCTGCTCGTGGTGGGGCCGAGCGCCTGCTTCACTCTGCCGTGGGGCGAGTTACCCTCACCTCTCCTGGAAGCCCCAGCACCGCCTCTGACAGTGCTGCTTGGGTCCTGCTCCCCAGCAAGGACAGAAGCACTGTGTCGGGGTGTTGAGGGGCAGGCTTTGCCTGGCCTGGCCTCTGACATTGTCTGAAGACCTGTGAATGGCCTTGTGTACACAATGGAAAATCATCACTTTATTGACCTATTGGGGTGGCCAGCGCCCCAACTCTCAAATGTCCAATGTGAAGCTTCTAATGAAACATTGCGTATTGTTTGTAATAGAATTGGATGGCATGCCATAGTTTTTGGCCACATACGTCTCCGTGTTTTTCATGTGTCGTTAATACTGTGTCTTTAGTACCTTGGGGCAGTCCTGCAGTCTTACAGGAGATGCGTCTGAGGTGTGGGAGGGTTAGGCATATACACCTAGTCCTTTTCTAAGGCACTGTGACATTTCCAAAGATCAGATTCATTCTTACAAGCGTTACAAATGAAGGACATGTGTGGATTTCCTTCTGCTGCATAGCAAATGACCAGGAATGAAGCAGCCTCAGAAAGCCCACCAACGGGTGGTTGCTGGAATCACGTTCCTTCTGGGGTCTCTGGGGTTGAATTTTCATCCCGGCTTGTCCGGATGGAGGGCGGAGTTAGGTTCGGTGCAGTTGTAGGTCTGCGGTCCCCAACTCTTTGCTGACTGCCAACCAGGGCTGGTTCCCCACAGCCCTCGCCAAGTGGCCTCTCCCACCTCCACAGCCCAAATGGAGGCCTCCTGCTCATGCTCACCTGTCCTGGTCTCTGACTGCTATTCTGCCAGGATGGGCTCGGTTCCCGATGACGGATTTACTGACAATGTCCAGCCTGACCAAGGTATTTCCTCGGAACGTCTGCTGATCTGGGACCTTAATTACACAGGAGAACACGGCTCCACAGCAGTGCTTAGATACATACTTTATGGGCTAACTGGGTACAGATGTGCTGATCAGGGAGTGAGAATGGTGGGGAGGTGTCTCAGAATTCTGGCTACTATAAAAAGGAAGAATGACCCCTACTTTCTGCTGCGGGGACAGCGTGGTGTGGACTCTGCAGGGCAGGAGGCAGATGTATGAATAGTGGACTAACCGGCAGAACCTGAAAGAGACCCCAGGCGATCTCAGGTTAGCAGCCTGCATCTGGGACGCACCCGGGATGCTCCCGCCCTTTCTCTCCAGTAACCCGGATGCGCCCAGAACCCCTGCCCCTCATGGGTATACAGAATCCATCTTGCCTGTGGGAGAGGCAGGCGGCGCAGGTCATGCACACACATCATCTTTTTGATGTGACCTTAACTAGTTATTTCTGCTTTTAACACACTCACTGTCCCATCGACTTTCTCCACAAATTCTTTCTGGATGATCCAGCGTCTCATCAGTGAGTCTCAGCCCCTTCCCCACCTCATCACTTTCTACCCTCCTCACGTCTTTCATTCAGCAGGTATTTGCTGACGACCTTGCACAGATGACCACAGACTGACCGGGAGGCTGTCTCCGGAGCTGAGTTCGCAGCGTCGCACGAGCCTGGGCCTGTCGTTATGACGATGCAGTGACAGCAAACGCTGCTCCTACGAAGCACACTAGTCAGTGTTCAGAACCAGCTTAACAGAAACAAAAGTGGGAGGAACCACATTGAGAAGTTAAACCAAAAGCATTTGGTGATGAATAAAAAAGAAATGGGAGAAGCCTGTGGGTTTTGGCAATTAACTGGGACCCAGTATCTAAAGAGGGATATAAAACAAGGGCTGGATTTGGGAGAAGAGTAACGAATCCTTAATTTGGCAGCTTGAAATACTAGGGGACATTCATGCAGCAACTATTCCGAGAGGACTCGTAGCCCTCAAGAGCATTTGGACTGGTGTCATTGCTCCAAACTAAAGTTGGAACCGTGGATGATGGTGAGCCAGCTCACCAGAGGAGACTGTGTAGAAAAGGACAGCGGTTAGTCAAGCAAGAAACCTCAGAGAACTCTAGCACTCTTCGAAAACTCGAATATTCACGCTGCTTCCTTAATCCTCCAACTTGGCACTTCTTTCAGCTCATGTATCGTCCTGCTGCTGTTTCCCAGGTCACCCCATACCTCATGCAGTGGTGATGGACCCCAGAGAGCCACACGGTGACTGTCTGTTGATGGGTCAATGATCGACTGTACGTCGGACTTCCCCTGATGGGTACTTATGCCAAACACGGGGCCACATCTTTAGGCCAAATGAGATCGTGCATTTTAAAATATTGTAAACTCAGAATTACTCAAACAGTACACATTATTACAGAGTGGAAGTGAATGCAAATAGTCCAGACAGGACGATACAGGAGAGAAACAGTTTCTGTGGGTTCTTTCTACTTCAGGCACCAGTTTAAAATCATCCTGAGAATGATGTGCCCAGTTAATTGTGGGGCGAGGACACCCAGATGGAGCTTCAGCAAGAATCATCGTTCCATAAAGAGCAGAATCTCTAGATGGACTTCCATTCTCACCCAGGAAGACCTGAGGAAGGTCCCAGGGCCTGGAGTTTGAAAATGAGTTTTCAAACAAAATTATAGTCCTCGTGGGATCCTAAAATTTAAGAAATACCTAGTTATTGCGATAACCTACAATTAAATCAAAGAAGGTTTGCCTTGGGTGACCTTCTGAATCTCCCAGCCATTTACCTTTCCCCATGCAATGGCTCACACGTTCCCGGCTGTCAGCACCTCGCTGTCCAGGTCCTCCCTCCTTCATCTTGTGTCTTTAGGAATGTCCCCTGACTGGTCCCCTGTGCTGATTCTCAAAGAACAGATAATTGTGTCCACTGCATTCTTAGCACTGAGTCCCTTGCCTATCTGTTTCCTTTGCTTTAAAATCTGTTCTCATCACCATGCTCTTAGAAGTCATTCAAAATAAAATATGGGATAGATGGTGGTGGGTGGGAACTAGGTCTTTGGTAGGTAGAATAATGTAGCAGATGAAATATTGAATTGTAGTGCTGTGCACTTGACACCTATATAAAATCAAATTCCAATCCTCAATAAAAAGTTAAAAATTTTAAAAATTAAGTAAAATCCTCTCTGGCCATCAGGGAAATGAAAATTAAAACAACAATGAGATATCAACTTATACTTGAGAGATTGGCTATTATTCAAAAGTCTGGAAACAATGAATGCTGGGGAGGACGTGGAGAAAAGGGAGCACTTCTGCACTGTGGGAGGGGGTGTAAATGGATACAAAACCCTGCGGAGAACTGTGTGGAGATACCCCCAAAACTAAAGATAGAAATCTTATTCCGCATCTGTGCATCTCCCCAAAAGACACAAAAACACTCATCCACAGAGATGTCTGCACCCCCATGTTTACTCAGCCTTATTTACAGCAGCTGAGAACTGGAAACTCCCTAAGTGCCCAGCGTCAGATGATGGATCAAGAAGACGTGGTCCATACACCCAATGGAACACACGCAGCCCTTAGAGATGAAACCCCACCATGTGAATCAACATGGATGGAACTAGAGGGGATGAGGTTAAGTAAAACAAGTCAAAAGAAGATGACCTCACTCATAGGTGGAATGTGAATATACAAAACAAAGGAACAGATGAAACAAAACCAACCCTGAAATATCTGCAACAGAACTGAGGTCACCACAAGAGACTGGGGTGGGCGGGGTCACATGGTGGTGGAGCCCACTGGACAGTGGGGAAGAACATGTGGTGATGGGGTGGAGGGCAGGGTGTATTGATATATATCTAAGTAATGGGGAACCTATACATAGGAAATTATTTGAATGTGTAGAATAATTACTGAAATAAAATAAATTTAAAAAAAGACACAAAGATGAAAAAAATTAAGCAAAATACAAACTTGGAACTGGAAGGCATCCTTGAATTGGAAGATGTGGATCTGGAAATTTCAGTGAGAGAAGAGGGGGAGTTACAGGTCAACAGTTAAGCATGTTGGGACAAATGTTGACTCATATTTAAAATTCACTGGATTGAAACTCAAAAGGAAGTATTTGGATGGTCTATACATTTGTTAATTTAGTCTCTCCATCACCCATATGTATTTATATTAAAATCTCTCATGCTGGGGTCTGAATTAATACATATTTATAGTTCTTAGGAAAATGCTGATTTAATGGGACAATTCAAGTACCCAACTCTTACAGGGTAGAAGATAAAAACTGCCTGTGAAAACATATGGCTTCCAATATTTCCCCTCCCTATTCTAGTCCCAAGACAAAGAAAACTCTTCCATTTATTTCATTGCTGCATCTGTCATCAACTAGTGTTCACCAAGTCACTACGATTTCTTTCAGATTTGTCTCTTTCTGTTTTGCTGCTGCCATGACCTGACACCAGAGACTCAGCACCTTGCATTGCTTGTCTTGGAAATGAGGATAGAATGGACCCACAGGAAAGAGGATCTAATCATATTCAATATCATGGCAAGGAATGGTTCTAACACCAAACTCACTCTCTTTTTCTATTTCTTTCTTCCTTTTTTCTCCCTCCCTTCTTTCCTCCCTCTCTTCTTCCTTCCAAGGATATATACTGAACACATAGCATTATGTTCCAGTCACTGAGTTCACAGAGGTAAGCAGCAGCATCCTTTTCCTCAAAGCAGGTGATTACCGAACACTATCACAAGTGTGTGACAGAGAAAAGAGAGAAATACCCACTTTAGGTTGTAACTATTTGACCCAGGCAAGGTCATCGTGAAACGGGTGCTGGGGGAGCATGAGTCTGACGGAGGGCAGGTGGTTGACCTGGAAATGTGGGTGGGGAGATGAGAACCAAAGAGATGTCTCCAGGGATGATTGCAGTGGATGGGTGATGCCATCGGAGGCCGCCTGGGACTTCAGAAAAGCTTCCTGGGGAGACTGTTTAAGTGAGAGCTGAAAGGGGAAAAGCTATGAACAACTGAGGAAACAGTTCTAGTCCAGTTCTTGGAAGTAACAAGGACATAGAAAACTTCCCAAAAGAACACATAACGTTTAGGAGAACATATGCCTTTCGGGATGACTGGAGAATTGGATTCAAGGAGTTACAACCAGACTCTGCAGAGGGAGACAGGAATGAGACCTTGATGGAACTCCCAGGCCATGGAGTGGAGTTTAGACTTGAAATGACTTCCTAAGCAAATTGTCAGATGACAGAAAGATTTAAAACAAGGAGAATCATGAATTCATTACACCTTTCTTGCTTGCTCATTCTTCCAAAGGCAGACTTTTAAAGAGCAGGCACTTTAACTGCTCATAGAATTAAGGAGAAAGCCTGGCATATCACAGGTACATGCTAAATGAAATTTGAGTAAGTGATGAATATGTACTTTATGAAGCTTGAATGGAAAAAACACTAGGACCAAGAAGTTGGGAATTCTGGAAGACAATGCAAGTATTTGGATGTATAGAGTTATAACCAAACACTTCAGCTTCCTAAGAACTAATCTGGCAACCAACTTGGAGATACACATAAATAGCAGGATACACAGCTTGAGTCTTGTCTTCTTCAGTCAGTAGTGAAATCTTCCTATGACCATTGTAGAGATCTTCTGGGACGAATGTCCACCACTGAGTAGCTTCACTCCTGAGGCAGAAGGGCTCCTAATTCCATAAAGAACAAATGTAGGGTGACTGGGCACACACGGCGAGCTCTCTGTCTTCCTAAATGTGTTCTGTGCAATAGACGACAGCAGAGTTACTGTCTCAGCCTCCGATGTCATCACCCATCCACTGGAATCTCCCCTGGAGACATGTCTCTGGCTCTCATCTCCCCGCCCACATTTCCAGGCCAACCACCTGCCCTCCGTCAGACTCATGCTCCCTGAGCACCCGTTTCACGATGACCTTGCCTGGGTCAAATAGTTACATCCTAGACACCATTCATCTAGCAACTATTTATGACTTGGCAGCCTGGGCTGCCGAACACGGCAAAGCCAATCTGAACAAGCTGTTCGCACTGGTCGCAGAGCCCAGCGAGTGCGGGCGGCAGGGAGCACACTGGTCAGAAGCTCGGGTCCAGCCCCGAGCGGAAATGCTGTCCCCACTGCTGCGTGAACGCGGGCAGGTGCTGCTCTGTGAGCCCCCATTTTCTTACCTGTCAAGGGGAAGCCCTGGTCTCCTCTCACAGGGCAGATTCTACATTGCCCAAGAGAAGCACAGCAGGAGCGCGCCGTCGATCAGAGCTCAGGGACCGGGGCTGGGCCTGACGTGATAGGCACGGGAGAGAGCTTCTCAGTAGGGTGTCTTGGAGCGCTCTTGCTGTCTCGTAAACATGTGTTTAGATGCCGTTCCAATAAACCACATTCCAACCCAGGCGCTGACCCAGCCCCGTCTTCTACTGCCTTTCAGTTTCAACAGGAGAAGGGTCTGCGCATCTCCTGAGAGCAGGAGAGGGTCTCAGGATGAGCAAAGAGTCCGTTCGTTTCCCTGTCGCGTGACTGCAAGTCTTCTCAAGTTCTGGTTCTGAGGCCTATGGGGAGGTCAGGCTACGACTAAGATTCAACTAGACCCAGGCGCGCCCTAGTGGAGCAGCAGTTAGGTCCATCGCTTCTGAAGCAGAACAGACCTCACACTCCTGGGTTCAAGTCTTGGGTCCAAGGGGAGCAACCAGTGTACACAATTAAATGGAATAAAATCAAATGCTTCTTCCACCTCTGCCTGCCTGACTACTTGCCTTCGTCCCTGCCTGCACTTTTCTTAGGAAAAACAGAATCGGACTCAGTCTAATTCTGCCTCAGTTATGCGCACTCCACAAGTGCATAAAACTGCGCTCTGCTGCGCCGAGGATGCAGTTACCTGGCTGAGTATTTCAATGCATGTTTATTTACAACTCTCACTTCACCCTATGGAATTTAGCTTATTAGATCAAATTTGGGACGATACAGTCGGCTCATGGAAATGAAATGAGTCCCCCGTCACTCCGCAGGGTTCGGGTCACATTTCACCTCTCCACCCCACAGCTCAGCTTCTCTTCCTGTCCTGTCTCCATCTCAGAGGACAGGAGGCCAGTTTTAACTGGCTCCCCAGGCTGATTTGAGGCTCTAACCTGGCAAACTGCCTTTCAGAATTTGAGGGATGAAGTAAACCTCCGAAGAGGCTGTCAGCCCAGGACAGTCCGCCCGTCTGGCAGAGTCCGGACAAGACAAGTGGATACCAGGTCTTATTTACAAAGGAGAGCCGGTCTGCTGGTTATTAAGAGTCTGGAAGCTGTTTCCCGGTTTCTAAGTAGCCAGGACTTGCTTCTAATATAGTCGGAGTCAGCATTACAGCCCCTGCTCATAAATGACTTATTTAGAAAGAGGCTGGCCGTGCTGTGACTTGGCTGCCTTCTAGTCTTTGGAGATAAGGTATAAGTTCCTGTAAAGAAACAGGAAAACAAACATATTACAATTATTTGACATATGTTACAAGTAAATAATTGGAGAATGCACATTTTCCTCCTTACTCCCTGCCTTTTATTATTTCCTTTGAACTAACACACTCCCCTCATCTGCCAGACACATGTTTTCGGTGTGGGAGTCACTGGCACAGCAGACCCAGCCCGACCCTTCCAGCACATGCCCCCGCCTGGGGCCGGGCAGGCCAGAGTCCACGGACAAGCTGCCCCGCGCAGCCGCAGGCCTCTCCTGTCCACTCACTGATTCCTGATTCCACCCAGATTCCCAGGGGCGCTCTGCCACAGCATGGAAGTGAAAGTTCCTTTTCTAGGCTGGCCCTTCATGTGATGACTGGTGACAGAGCTTTTTTTTTTTTACTAAGGGTCAGGATGTGATTGGGGATCAAGTTGTCCATGGAAGACAGTTTCGTGTTGGATGAAATTAGACACTGAAGAACAGAGCAGATGAAGAGGAAAACTGGCTCTACGACCGATACAATACCATTGCAAGTTACCCGGCCTCTGCCTCAGTTTCCCTTAGGAATATACATGCCTCTTAGGATATTTGAAGGAATTAGTGTAGGTGATTACTGAAAATTCAGGACCAGTGCCTGACTCACGTAGGCATTTTCTCTGATGATTATGATGATGATGAAACAATGATGATGACAATAGCAGTATGATAGTGATGTTGATGGTGATAATGATAGTGATGATGGTGGTGATGGTGATGGTGGTGGTGAAGGTGGTGGTGATGGTGATGGTAATGATGGTGGTAATGGTGGTTATGACGATGGTGGTGTTGATGGTGATGATGATAATGGTGATGGTGTTGATGGTGATGGTGATGATAGTGATGGTGGTGATGGTGTTGATGGTGATGATGATGATGGTGGT
>RJWH01009761.1:0-20642 GCA_004363575.1 Solenodon paradoxus
CAGAGATAACCCCACAGTTACAGAGATAACCCCACAGTGCCAGAGATGACCCCACGGCACCAGAGATACCCCCACAGTGCCTGAGATAACCCCGCAGTGCCGGAGATAACCCCATAGTGACAGAGATAGCCCCATAGTGTCAGAAATCAGCCCCATAGTTCTTACCTGCAGCTCAACCATATGTTGTGTTCTGCTCCCTTTGGAAAAATAAATAATAAGTGAAGTGTGCAATCCTCTTCTCCTGAGGCCCCTGTTTTCTCACAGGGGACTGGAACAGCAGTACCAGTGATGGTCTACTGCAGCCAGCACTGGTAAAGACAGTCCTAAATGTGGGGCAAAAAGGAGAGTTGCTTTGGGGTCCCCTCAACAGACTGCTCTCAGGGAAACCCCACTGCCCCTTTTGTCCTATGTTGAAGATGGGCCTGATTTTGTTTTTGAATGGGACAAAATTAACATTTCTATTAAAACAGTGGGATGGCCGTCCGACCTCACCCAGAACATGAATGCGCCTTCACAGGTGATTTTCTAATGAAGTGTTTTAATGGGAAAATCCATTCTTTAGATGATCACATGCACTCAAGTTCAAATAGCCAACACTTTCCAGCTGATGGAAAAATGAAAAAGAAAATGCCTTCTGTTTGCTGAGACAAAATTCCATGGTCTCCCAGGGCAGATGCACCCACCAAAGGCACATTCCAGGAAGGTGCAACTCTTGTTATAACTAGGACTCTGAATCCCTCTAAGTTGTGTCTTATTGAATTCTATCAACATTCTAGGCTCAGTTCTTCATATTGTTGGAATCCCTATGCACATGTACAGGAACGAACAGTTTGAACTGGGCACCCAACTCCAACCCGTACGCTAATAAAATATTACTGAAAAAGACGGTGCTCGGCCACCAGCGACATCAGCTGTGGAACTAACATCAGAAAGATTCGACAACATCTGCCAGCGACCCTATCAACATCACAGGTCAAGTGATGAGTCATAAAGCCGCAGTCCGAGAGCTGAAACAGAGGATGTATAGGAGAATCGTTGCCTTTGTGTCTTCATGGACTAATTGGCAAAGTGATTGGGAGGAAAGTCTTCATGTTAGGAAACAGGTTCATGGGTTGGAAGCAGATTTTAGAGGTCGGTTCATCTATTATGGGAATAGCCTGTAGCGATGTGTGAGATGAAGGAAAGAAGCAGATGGAAAACCAGTGGACCCACACGGATCTCCAGGTGGAGTGGGTTTCACTCTTAGAAATCCCTTCTGAGAGGGAATTCACCCCGGGTGGAAGAGTCTTCCACAGCGGGAGATAACGCTTCCAAAGCTATGACTCAGCCCACGTGAAGTCTGAATTCTCCTGTGTGCAATCAATGTAAGTAACCACTTCTCTGTGGATAAAAGAGCTTATTCAATGTTAGTTCTGTTACTCAGCAGAAAAAACCATGGAGCACCTAAGAAGGGCTGAAATCCTATGTGTTTCCTTCCCGTCTTAATGTCCAAATGGACATCACTGGCCAACGTGCCATCTGACTTATTCTTTCTGCATCCGTTCAGCCCACCACGGGGGAGAGAAAAATCAAAACTCATCATCAGTGACATTGGGCATTTTTAATTTTTCATATCCTAGTGCTCATGTGATACAGTCAGCACTCCCTTTAGCCATAACCTCTGTCTCAATCATGCTCCACAAAATTGTTAAAATCAGTACACCTGCGTTGAACTTGGAAAGATTCTGACATCACTAATATTCCGAAGTGAGTGATCATTTCTGCTCTTTCAAATTTACCAAAACATTCACCTGAGGGAGAATAGTTGGCTTACGATCCTACGTCCCATGAGCTGCTGGTGAATTTTTCAGACATGAGTGTGTCTCCCTTATGAAATAATGTCATTATTTCATAAGTCATTAGATAGACTTGCCCTTGAAAATCACATTCAAGGTTGACTTAAGACATAATTGAAAAATCTCATTTCCTATGCAGAGGTAGTAAAATGAAGGCACTAATGGAACATTAAAAAAAATGCTGGCTCCAATAGAAGACATATTTCCAAGCCTATGAAAACCTGTTGCATGCGTGTTTCTATTTAAATTTTAAAGGAAAACTTATCAGTTCAGAATTAGCAAAACACATTGCCTGTTTTTGCTCTAAAAATGCAATACACACTGTTTTTTTTTATGACAGTATTGAGATCTGATCATCATCTATAACCATTTGAAATTGTATCCGACTTAACAACTGATAATATTTCTTTCCTTTAAGGTCAAATAACATTAAAAATTTGTCTAGCTATTTTCTGTGTTCCAGAGGAATTTATCTGAACATTCGCTTGTGAAAAAAACTGCAGGAGTTCAGTGAAGAATTCTGATCAGGGTTTTCAATTAAGAGAGAAAAAGTATTTACTTGTCCAGTGCTGACAATATTTCAGTCATGTCTATGCCAGGAATAGGTGACAACAATGTCAGGAAAATTGTTTTCTGATGTTATCGATAGTCACATCCCAAAAGTGGTCTTTTACCGACATGAAGGGACTCAGCGGTGCTAGAAGAATGCCAAGTCTGTCCTGAGAATGCACTTGCAAATCCGACCAAGCATTATTTTTGAGCCCAGACATCTCAATGTATTAGAAGGAGACCTGGGGTCTGCACGCCATTCGTGGTTTGGGCACAGAGGCTCACAGTAAAAGGTCAAGCAGACAGGAGATAATCTGTAAAATATCACGTCCTTTTCTCTCTCCCAATGCTGTGAGATTTAGGCATTTTCCATTCATCCTTAAAAACACATTGAAAAGCAAATAACCACCCTTATTATCCCTCATCAAGTGCTCAGTGTTGGAAGTCTGTACCTGCGTTTTAGTTGCTTAAAATAAGAGATGATCTTCGCCTCCTACTCACGCCAGGTCTCCACGTGAATTAGAACATGGATAGCATTTTCCACCCTCAGCATTTTTTGGCAGGTGTGGACGGGATCATTCTCTTCTGGGGGCAGTCCTGTACATTGGATCAGCACAAGATTTATACAATGCAACCCCTGAAGGTAATGTCCAAAATTGTCCCCAGACAGTGCCGGGAATCACCAGTGAGGAAAGGCAACACTCACCCTAAGATGAGAATGGCGACTCTCTCCCCAGCTACATAAAATACCCACTTTTGCTTTTTGTTCTTTCTTCCATGGGCCCTTCCTCTGTCTGCCCCATAAATGTCTGCAGAATCCTACAGATTCTGGAGACTTCATCCTCTCTAAGCTATTGATCTTCCAAAACTTTTTTAATAAGAAGTCCCAACAGAGATCGTGATACAAAGAAAAGTAGATCAAACATGGAAAGATGCCATGCTCAGTGTCTCATAGACATTTTCCCTCGTTCCCCCATCTTGGTCTGAAATGCTCATTCAATGTGCCTTGATGAAATGCCCTTCCTCTAAGAACTATTTTTTCACCTGATGAGAGACGTCATTGTTCATTGATCAATGTGTCCTATCACCATCATCATTGACCATCTTGGGAGTTAACCTATTATCTGTTACCCTGATTGAATTCTAAACTGACAGGGAATGATTTTTTGTGTCATTCCTCTTTTTTCTTGGTTTATTCCAATAATTCCGTTAGAGTCAACATGCTACCTGCATTTGCTTGTGGCCAGGACATATTCATGCATTCTGGAAACATGATCAAAATGTCAGCTGGAGGCTCTTTTGTAGGCTGACATCGGGGCATGTGTTCTTTTAAAAAAAATCATGTAATCTTTCAAGACATGCAAATATACCCCAAACTCAAGAGCATGGATTCTGGGGAAATGGTCACCATTGTCAGATGTTAGATTTTTGTGATAAAGCTATTTCTCCACTGTCTTCATTGTTGGGTCATTAATCATGTACCGTGATTCTTGAATTCTCAGCAGCACCCCTTGTCTCAAGGGGTTTTTGTGAATAAAATCAAAACTAAGATGTCTTGAGAAAGTTCTACAAGGCTAAAAATGGGAAGTAGCAAAGAGCAAACAATCAATGGAGTCAAAAATCTTGAATACAAAAGAAGGAACTCAAAGGATTTGGAGATTTAAGAATTTCACAAAGTATCTGCTGTACTTAGCAAGCATCTTTTCAGGTGAAAGTCAAACAGGTTTAAATGTAAGTGATACCCAATTTGGGGGGGTCATGAAAAGGGCAAACAAGGGGTGGCTTAGAATCAAATAATTATCAGCTTTGAGAAGGAGCCACCCACGTACCTGACATCCCTGTAGGAAAAATGTTCCGCTTGATCTGCTGGATGAGAATAGAATTCTTGGGGTTGAGTACAGATGTCCCCATTCGTGATTCTCATTCAGAAATGCCTCTGCCAATTGGAGAGGGAACTCCCATCAGTGATCACAACTTTTCAAGTTTAGGCCAAAGTTGCTGATTTTCCATCAAATCTTAAAAAAAGAGTCTCTTACACTTGTCATTACAGCCAACCAGATGAGATGGACCCCTTGATTCCCTCGGCTGTCAGTGGTCATGCAATGAGTCCTAGCACCTAAAAGGAAAAGTCCCATAAAAATGTAGCTCTTCTCTTTTCTGTGACATCCCAGCAGATAACGTCATCATGGCTCCTACTTATTAGAAGATAAAATTAACTCACTTTATCATACAATATCGTGTTCAATATCTTGAGTTGGAGAATTCAGGGAAATTGAAGAGCAATGATGACTTAAATATGAATGATGAACTTGAGAGCTTCTTGAAATAGCAAAAGCCATGTCCTTTCATATCACAGAGACTCAGAGCTATCCCTTGATACATATCTTTCAGCAGTCAACAAATAAGATGGAAAAAGATAAAGAATTGGAAGACAGACAGTTTTCTCCTGTTGGAGAGTCATACACTGAGGTGCATGTAAAATCCGATGTCTCCACAGAGAATAAAGACACACACACACTCATACTCTTCCAATATCAGTAAACTGTCCCTTCTGACACAGGCTTCTTGTATGCAAAAAACACACCAACGTAAGAGCATCAGCAGAAAAGAATTCCTCTTGTGCAGATGGAGAAACTGAGAGTATGCACAGAGATTTGTCATTTGCGTCCTTTTTTATAGGGTGGGTCTTGACTTCACGGCTCATGAACCAATGGTGACATATCATCAGATCTTCGTTGTGGAGACATGGTCTGAGATCCCGGTTGGCAGGGATGACATTTAAGGGAACCATTATGTCAATAATAGGTTTAGTTTCAGAGATGTTTGTCTGTCTGCACGTTTGGCCTTTGAGTAAGCATGAAAGCACAGTCTCTAGCACTCTTTCCAAAGCAGCAATATTGATTTTCTCTTCTATTTGGAGATCCAAATGGAGTAAGACATCTAAAATATGAATCACAAGGCTGACATTCCCTCTTGAACGCTGGGGAAAATGTCTGTAATTACAGTTTTTAAAAGTACCAGCTATTATTTTCTGGTCTACCAAAATAAAAATGTGACCTTCCTACCTTGAATCAGGTCTCATTACTGTCCTCAGAGGAAATTCATTTAGAAAATTAATAAACACATTTGAGGACTGAAATTCAACAAAACATTTTCAAGAGAAATATATTCCTATCAGTCACTCTGCTTAGGAACTCCACCCACATTTCTCTCCAGAGTTTCATCTTTTTTCCATGAGCATGTTAACACAGCTTACTAACATTTATGGGTTTTTTGTGTGTGTCAAGATTCCTGAAAGTCAGATTCTCTGCATTCTTGACCCATCCTAAGAACCAACTTCTATGTTTCCTGAGTCCATAGACTATATATGAAATTCAATGGGTCTGAATAAAGGAGAAATGCTTCTAAAGACGTAAACCGTAAGGGGATTTCAACTAGAAGGCATTTTTTTTTTTTACAAATCTTTGATTTATTTAGAAGTACATGGTCAATATTCATCTCTAGAGCTTTGATTGCTGAGCTAGTTTCTAAGAACGAGGTACCTCTTTGCAATCAACATACACTCTAGCAAGATTTTGTTTTTGCTCCTTTTGCAGTAGTGTGGAGATGCCTTCCTTCTGAACACAGTCTTCATCCAAGAACAGGTACAATTTCAGGGAATAAAGTACATTTCCCCAATGGTGTCCCCAAACTAATTCCCAACGTCTTAGCTAAGAGTGTGATTAGCTTTCACAAGCAAATCCCCAAACAAATTCTGGAGACCTGGTTCTATTGATGTTCTACAATAAATTCCCTCACCACTGGTTATGTACTCAATACCCCGCCCCAGAGGATTTGGTTGAAATGTTTCTTCTGACTCAACATGTCTGCATCTATACCTGGCACTTTGCATGGCTAACAGACATCCAGGAGATGAGATTGCTTTTAGTCTGAAGGTAATGCTTTTCGATATCCAAGGTTTAGAGAAATCTTGGCAGAATGTGCCCCATTTTATCAGCTCCCTGGGGCACTGGTTCTTAATGGATACTTCTGGAGTCCTCACCTAGAACTTTGATTTGACCCCATCTGGGGACAGATTTCTCTGTCTGCATGAAGGGTAGTTGGTTCTCATCCAAGAGAGGTTGCATCTTCCAGGGGAGACACTTCAGAAAGGACTGAAGAAAGTGCTGCTTATTCCAGTTCAAAAAATGGGGATAGTTTCACTTCCCATCAAGAGCAGATAGATGAAGTAGGACCTTAAACATCCTACCAGGCACAGCATGGCTCCGACCTCAGGTAGCTCTCCCACCCAAATGAAAATCACACCACGGTGGACACGCCCTGTTAAATGTATGTTGACACTTTTCTCGTCTCTCCTACTTTGCATTTGACAATTTTGTCTGATGGCTTCCTGCTCCCATGTTCCCATCACAGGACTTGACCAGGAGACTGTCCATCTTCTCAGCTGCCACCAATCAAAGAGACCCACTTTTGAAACCTCCTTGATTTAAGACCCTCATAGCGACCTGCAAATACCTGCCATCTCCATTCATCAGAAGAAAGGATGTCACTCTTCAACAGTTGGGAAGGATGCTGGCCCTTCCAAGAAAAATAAGAAAACAACATCACATACAGATTTGCCTCTGACCAATCTTCAGTCGTTTTGGAGCAAACCTTTTTGAACTGCAGAAAGCTTGGATTGAGTAATTTCCAATACCATGAAATGGTTGTTCTAAGGCATTTCAGAACTGTGTGAGCTGTAGGATGGCTTGATGGAGGAGAGGGCTTTCTGAGGTCCCCATCCTGCAAACTCTTTTTCAGACTTAGGGTTTGGTCCATGGGAACTGATCGCTTCATTCATTCTCTTGGTCAGCGTTTGGTTAAGGAGATGTAGATGCCCAGAATCATCAGCATGTTTGTTCATTCCTAGCCAACAGTTAATATTCTATGCTGGTGAAGAGAAAAGCTCACCTTTGAGGTATAATCATTCTAGAAGGAAAAAAAATGAATTTTCATTTCTGCAGAGGTCACACTGGTGAGAACTGGTGAATCTACTCTGATAGGGAATTTCTGTGAATCAGGGTAGTGATCATCTTCTACTACCTTCTTTTATATGTCCCTTACCCTTTGCCAGAATGCACATCAATGCTGCCGAGCTAAATAAAGACAAAAATAGTTTCTGCTGTGAGTTGGATCCATAGAGGGTCTACCTATCATGCTAAATATGTGAATCAGCAAAAGCATAGCTGAGTTGATACGAATGGTATAAAATAGTCTAAAGTGTAGAGTAAAAATAAAAACAGAGCAGAGTGTAGACATTCTCTTCTCTTGGATTGTTTGCCAATAAACAAGATGTGGGGATATTCATTGTTATTACCTGTGACTTGACGTCAGTCGGCATGTTATTTCAATGCTCATGTGTGAAAAACAGTGCGGATTCCTAATCTACTTTATATATTTTAATGGCATGCCCTCCGCATGTAATAAGGCAGACTAGACACCGAGATATTCCATGAGCTGTGCTCTCTTCACAACTTTAGACTCATGAGCAGCATAATTTAGCAACACATTTTCTGATTCAGGTATAAATTGGAAAGTATGTGTCAGATTCCATGAATGAAAAGATAACACAATTTTTTTATTTTGAACTTCAAAAAAAAAATTTTATTGTAGTAATTATTCTACACATTAAAATAAATTGCTATGTTTTGGCTCCCCATTTCTTAGTTACATTCCAAAGCGCCCTGCCCTCCACCACATTACCAAGTATTCTTCCCCCTCTTTTAGTGGTCTCCGCCATTTGACCCCGCCTGTACCATTCCGTTTTGGTCACCTCAGTTCTGTTGCAAATGTTTCAGGGTTGGTTATGCTTCACCTGTTCCTGTGTTTCATCTGTTCACATTCCACCTGTGAGTGAGTCAACTGGTCTCTATCTTTCCTCTTTTGACTTGTTTCACTGAGCATCATCCCCTCTAGTTCCATCCATGTTGCATCAAATGGAAGGATCTCTCCCTTTTCATGGCTGCATAGTATTCCACTGTATAGATGTACCACATCTTCTTGATCCAGTCATCTGACGTTGGGCACTTACGTCGTTTCCAGTTCTTAGCTATTGTGAATAAGGCTGCAGTAAACACAGAAATGCATGCACCTCTGCAAATGCTTGCTTTTATTTGGACATGCTTTTAAAACATAATGTAATCAAGACATCCTTCAAAAATGAATCTTGTTTGACAAACATTCCTCACAATTTTTTTAAAAATCAACAACTAAAGCATTAAAGTAAGCAAGGCTTTTACATAGAACAATCTGCTTAACTTGGTATTTCCATTTTCTAAGTTTACTGAGAGGCTAATTGATTGTCCCTAAACCTGAGCCATTGGAAATGATAGCAAAGCTTCTCATCCCATAATTCAAGTCTAGGTAGATGAGAAATGGTGGGTTGTGAAACTCTTACCCTGTTTCAATTCTCAAGAACTTTGTGACCCATTCTCAAGAATGATTGTTATTGAATTATTTGAACTTCCACATAAATCAATCACACACAAAAAAATGGAAATACATCATCAACAATGATTTCTTATTAGAATCGAGAATAAAGGAAAAGTAATAATGAAGCCATGAGAACATTTTGGGACAAATATGTATTCTAGTTCCAATTCAGTCCTGCCATCAGATATTTTTATTTGAATTTTAGAGGAAAAAGGGACATTTCAGTATTAGAAGAAACATGTCTACATATTTTCCCACCAACATTCAATATTTGGCATGAGCTGTTATTTCAGTATTGATGTCTGAACATTCTTTACTTAATTTGAAAATGTTAGAGGCAAAATTCTGTCCTATTCAATTCATGCCTTTCAAGTAGAGTCAATTTATGCAAAACTGGTTGGACTTTTCTTTTGCTTTTATTTGCACTACATTCCTTCGTGTTCCACTTATACGAATGAGATTACCCTTGCTCAGCTTTCTCAAAACAATAGCTTTTCCTCTTCGTTGGTGCCATTAAAAATAATTTAGATTATGCAGGTCAAATACATGAGAAAAATATTCAGGAAGACCTATACCTCCAAGGGACTTTAAATACTTCTCAGCTCAAGGTGCATATGAAAAAATACGTGATCACAGATTTTCTCAGAAGCCATCCAGAACCTCATCCAAAGCCTGGAGATGATCCCGCCTTTGCTAAAATGAATGCTGGAAAATGAAGACTTTCCCAAGGCTGAATGTCCAACAGTAGTTGATACTGTTCTAGGAGCTGAAATTCTCAGGAGCTGAATTCCCCTTCAGACCTGAGTGTGAGTCTGAACACATTGCAGAAGTCAATGGCTTTGTTTGGCTCAGTTCAAGCATGTTTTGCTTCCTGGACATAACAAGACGTGACGACTACATCGCTGCGTTAGACCTCACCTCCACAGCCCCTGGAGGCTCCCTTTCACGTAGTGTATTCCTTGTCAGGAGGCGTAGAAATGGTGTGTTAAACTCCTGTTCCCTAAAAATAAAATCCCCATGGAATTATTAGACCACCTCTTCTGTGTTTCACATCATAATCACACCACTGGCATCGTGTCAGGTGGAAAAAAAACCTGATCTTAACCTACCACGTCATGTCCTAACACTACCTAGGAGAATGAAGTGAAATGAAATCGGTTCATATTTAAGTACAAATCCTGGAATGGAGAGCTTCTGGAATCAGCTGAAACAATGCCTTTATGTATCATGGAAACTTCTAGCTATCATCTTGCAATAGAAGGTGTTTTTTTTGTTGCCACGTATATATTTGTTGGAAAGAAGTCAAGAGTTGGGAGTCAAAGGGATTGTCTTGTCCTCATGAAGGTGGATAGACCCACGTCCGTATAGAAACAGATGTTTCTATATAAATAAACGCGATACGCACACACATACATACCATATGCAGACCCTTGTCTCATAATCAGCAGATCCTGGGACCTCTGACAGAGGTATCTGCTCTGCAGAAACCACACGAAAGAGTGTGGGAAGAATTTTCATCTTGCTGGTGATTGTCTTTCTTCTTTGGGAAAAACAAAACAGATCACGAGCAGGGTGCATACATGCTGCCTTTGAGAACCTTTTTATATCATCTCTGTCTCCTGGCCTGACTGACGCCACGGGGAGCAATGGTTCTGCATCACCCGACCTTGTTTCTGCACCATTTTTCTGGCATCCTGCTTGGCAGTGATGAGTTTGTTGGCATCTCCTAAGTGAATCGTAAGGTTGGCTTCAAGAGAAAGTGATTTTGCCTGGACATTTGACCTTTACTTACACGTGGAGCTATGTGCAGACCAGCCGTATTCATCTGTGGAAGGGAAAGACACCTTTCCTCCTACCTCTTGCCATCTCATTCTTTTCCAGCCTGAAAAGGACCACAGCACGGAGGTGAAACACAGCCAAAGACACCAGACTTCCAGAAGTGAAGCTGGATGGTTTCTAAACCAACTTTCCACCTGCCTTGGTGGTATTCGCAGCCACGAGAACTTGATGGACTTCCAACCTGACTGGCAAAATGGACAAGCAATAAGAAAACCAAGGACTTCTAACACAAATTGGCACAGCTGGCAATAGTGAGCATGAGCCTGCCTGCATGATTTGGAGCATTCCAGTCTGGGAATGAAACACCTACCCAGCTGAAGCAGAAACTCAAAGACCTCTAAAGACTATGTCTCCTGGGTTAAAGTCCCAGTTCACCTGCAAGGAAATGCCTGTCTCATTGCTATAACCATGTCTTCTGAATGACCTTCAGTGGGCATTTGTCTTCATGCTCAAAGGCACAAAGGCTCTTTGCTCAATGAGATCGTCTTCTTGAGAATACCATTTCTAGGGACAAACGGATTTAAGGTGGTGAAGTAGCTGGAGACTGAAAACTACTAGACATTTTTCAAAGTATTGAAAAAGATAAAAAAAAAAAAAAAAACACTTGGAAACACCTTAAAGGTCATGGGTCAGAAAAGCAAACTTTTGATAGCAACTGGTTTGCATCAAGCAATAGACAGAATCAACACAACTATCAAAAAGCCAAAGTCCTTCTTCATATCAATAAAATAAAGATATTTATACATGTCTGGAACCCAAAAGACCACCAATGGGAGAAAAAAATCTGGAAAAGTTGAAAGCTTTCTAAGCAAAGAGTGTCTCCCAGAAGAAGAAGAGACAGACGTAGCCATGGAACAGAGTGAAATTCTATAAATAATCCCACACATAAATGCATCAGTCATTTACAGGAATAACCCTGAAAGCCTATCATGAGCAGGGAAAAAAATGATTCTTCAATACTTGGTGTCGAAAGAACTGAGTCACTATTTGCAAATCATGAGAAATTGGCCATTCTTTAATGATACACAAAAAAATAAAGACAATGGATTAAAGGCTGGAGTAGAAGTTTGGGAATGAAGATCATCGCCATTCTGAGGTCGCCGCTGCAGACTACTGCACCAAGGAATTTGCTTTTTTTGTAAATACCCTTTGATTCTTCAAAATCTAGACTTTTAAATCAACCATAATCACCAATCTTCCAAAGTGCTTTGCACAGAGTGATATCAGGGTTTTTGATTGCTTCTGAGGAAAAGAAAAGCCTTATAATCCATAGGATATAGGAGGTCTCCACTAGGCAATCCTAACAGCATGGAGATTTTTTTTTTAAGAAATTACTATTTGCTCAGTTATTCTGTCTCTGCTCAGGGACCTGTAGGATTTGAAATCATGAATGGCAGGCAATCCACCAACCACATATTCGCTGCCTCCGGCTTCACCGTGTCTAAAATACAGAAATGACCTAATTGCCCATTATCAGCTATGGGAAGATGATGATGAAATCATGCCATTCGAACAACCATGGATGGACTTTGTGGGGCTTCTGCTGAGTGAAAGGAGTCACGCAAAAGACAGACACTGTGTGATTTAACTGCTCTGTGGAAGCAAAGAAGCAAAGCACAGGAAGCAAGCAAGGCAAAACAGACAAAAAAAAAAAAGAATAAACATATATTATCTTGCAACAAGATGTGAGCTGCCAGCAGGGAAGATGAAGCTGCAAGGGGAAATCCATTGTCAGGTGCTGAATGGAAAGAAGGGTCTTCTCAAAGGTTCCTGATCTACTTCCTGCAGGTGTCAAGAGAAATCTGCACCTTCGAAGCTCAAAAGAAATACATGAAATAAACGGCGCCCCATGCACACTGCAGATTCCACCCCAGAAGAGGAGTCAGCAGGGAAGAAGGGTGCAGGTGGCAAGGACAGAAACTGCATTTGGATGCATGGAGACTAGGCTTTTCTTAGGGATGAAGATGTACTAGAGACAGATGGGCAAATACATTAGCTACTGGCTACACAGGGGACACAGATACTATCAGGAAAAAATGTTTCATCGAAACATTTGCTGCCTCTGATCTTACTTTAATGCCAAGATTCATTCTCTCTCTGTCTCTCTGTCTCTCTCTCTCTTTATTTTTTAACATATGGGTTTAGAGAGAGTCCGATCTAATCTCCTATTGGAAAAGCGATGCAACAGGAAAAAAAGTAGTGTCATGATATTTCTATCCATTTTCTCCATGACCTCCCGAATGGAAGATTTGGGAATGAGGGGGTCATATCAGTCCCATAGTGTCTCCTCCATCATCACTCTTTGCCCTCTTGACTCAACTTTTCCAGGTATTTCTCCCTCTTGACTCAACTTTTCCAGGTATTTCTCCCTCTTGACTCAACTTTTCCAGGTATTTCTAGGGGCGGCGAGTTCTCCTCATGCGTGACCTTGGAATGCCTGGTGAATCCATTGCATCTGAAGAAGAGGTCTCTCAGGGCTACGCCAAGAGAAATGCAAACACCGAAGGGTTGAACTGAAGAAGACAGGGCTCTCTGGTGCATCTCCATTTGGATACCTTGCTGGTTAGTGGCTTTTCGTTTTTTGTTTTTTCCTGTCCACTGGTTCCATAGACAAGGATTCAAGCAAGCACTGAATTGCATGCATGGGAATCTCCTGCTGTGGAATTTTTGCCTGGGTATATGGGGTTATGAAAGAGTGTGTCCCACTGGGGAAATTTCTCCCGGCCACCTTTCTCCTGAAAGCAGCTCCACCTTCAAGCACCCGTCGTGCCAGCAGATGCACTGCCCTGACAGGGCACGCACAGATTTTCCTGTCCCCCTCTGGGTGGCTTGCAGGAAGAGACTTAACCAAGTTTGGTTTCAGCAGCTGGGCAGAAAGGCTGAGGACACCGACTGGACCTCCCACCTAGGCATCTGCAGATGCAGGTGTAGTTAAAACAAAGCAAATCACTCCAGGGGTTCCCAGGAAGATGCCAGCTTGCAAGGCCTCCCCCCAATCCTCCCTTGCAAGGCGCTCCCCAGGTGATTCCTCTCTCAGAAGGCAAATCAACATCTCCATCTGCTGGCCAACGCCGGCCTGCACCCAGGCAGCTGGCCCCGGGACGCTGCCGATGTCACTGGAATCTCACCCACCACTTTCAGCTTCTGTTGCCTGGTCACAGGCATTCTGCCCTTTGATGGAGTCTCAGGTGCTGGGAAAGCAGAGATGTTTGTGTTTTTTGGAACTTGTTGTCTTTGGGAATCACGAGGACCCTTTCTTCCATGCATGCATTTGTTCAATTTTATGCAAAGAGCATTGCATGCTACCATGATGTGGAAAATCCATTCCATTTAGCTGTCCCCTGCCATTCTACCCTGTGTCCTGGAACTTGGGGGTGGGGAGAGCATTTATTGATTCCAACTTTGTTCCTCACATTGGTAGGGACATCCCAGGGATGGGTGTGCAATGCACGGGTGACCTGACTTGGACTCTGCCAGGAAACAAACGGCTTTCTGATAACTTCTTAAATCCCTGAAGGAATGGAATTTTTGCATTCTTGAAGGAAAGTGGCATGCTCACGTGGCTGAGGAATAAACTCACCTCATCCTTAGTCTTCTGCGTAACATGCCATGTTCACCATCGACAGAGTTTTTGCTGGATTCATTGCGGACTCGTTTATGGATGTTTTCGGTTTGCATTCTGTATTCATTGTAAGACTGGACTTTGCACCTCAGTTGGTAACTCTTTTCCTCCACACCCACCACCACGTCCAGTTCTGTCTTCAGCTGGTGATTGATCCTCATTCCTCTCTACCCACCTCCTCACCCTTTGTGCTCACCTCTCACTTGATTTTATGGACTGGATCTCTATTTTTTGTTTGCTGCCATTCAAGCATTGCTTTGCTTTCAATGTAAATCACCTAGGAGTGAGTTCATAGGATGTCTGTCTTTCTCTTTCTGACTTATCTCATTGAATAGTGGATATCGTTCTCTCTAGTTGTGATGTGCGGAGATGCTGGGTCCATCCAGAACTCCAGAAAGAATTCCTGGAGAGAAAGTCACTGGGAAGGAACCCATGGCGAGTCTATTAAAAGCAGAAATAACTCCTTGAGGCGACATCAAGAGAATGCACAGATGTGCCTGCCTCTCACTCAGGCAAGATGTATTTTGCACATACCTGAGGGTCAGGGGCTCCGGGCAGGTCCAGGTGACCTGGAGAGAAATGACCGAGCATCCAGGGATGAGTCCGAGATGCAGGTTGCTGAGCTGAGGTCCGCCCTGGGGTCTCTTTCAGGTTTTGCCAGTGAGTCCACTATTCATCCATCTGCCTACTGACCTGCAGACTCCAAGTGAAACTGCCCCTGCATCAGTTTCACCCATGTGGCTGCAAACACCAGACTTTCATGTGTTTTTTTGGGTTTTTTTTTATAGCTGAGTGCTACTGCATTGTGCATATTTCTTTTCTTTTTTTTTTAAATCTATTTCTTCTTTTTTAAAGGAAGGGTGTAGGCAGGAATGAAAGCAAGCAGGCAGGCAGGCAGAGAAAGGAGGAAGCAGCATTTTTACATTTTTTTATTGAGTGGTTCACACTGGTTGCTTTCCCCTTACCCGGCACTCGAGCCCACAGGTATGTGGCCTGTGCTCGCTCAGAGGTGACTGACCTAACTGCTCCTGCACCAGGGGCCACGTCCATCATGTATCTTTCTTCTTTCACTGCACATCAGTCAGGAAAAAAAATAGGAGAGTCACCACTTAGGAACTAGTGTAAGACTTTATCAAAGTCAACACTCACACAGGTTGAAGTGGCTTGAAAACAGAAAAGGACAATTCTAGTGCAAGGCAGCCTGATTCTCTTGGCCATCGGATGTGAGGACACTTCTCTTGTCCTGCCTGATGTCAGATGTTTTCCAACCTCGAGCCAAGCCCGCTCAAAGGAGGTTTTGCACGGATGACAGAATAGAATGAAGGCGCCTTCAAGCAGGTCATGAGTTAGCAGGGACTCTGTCCACGGACTTTTCCTCATGCTTTTTCAATCAAATCCCTGAGACTCCTTTTGAAGAAGTGAATCTGATTTAACCATCTTGAGGACCTTCAAACCTTGCACCTAGCCATGATTCAATGAATATTTAAATAACCAATGAAGGGTGGAAGGAAGAGATAAAAGAAGAGACAAAGATCTATCCCTGAGAATCAAATGCAAGCACATTCCAAGTTCATTTGGTGTTCTGATCCCAGTATTGAGCACACCTTCCTGGAAGAACCCTGCTGATTGCAGAAATCTCCTGGAGGAGAGAAGAAGGCACGATAGAATCCTTTCAGACCCAGGGAGATTTAAAAATAGAGCAAGAATCTTCTTGTCCTCCTCCCCTGGGATAGAAAGAGGATGCTTCTTCAGAAAAGATTTGACATAAAAGTGATAGCTCATTTCAACTGGCAGGTGGAAAAAAAATAATCCAAATCCATTCCTTCTGCATTCCGATTTAGGATGCATGCTCTCTTGGAGGCATCCCTTCTTTTTTCACAAACAACCTGAAAACACACCTGACTAGAGTCAAAAAACATTGGAAACATAGAAAGGCCAGCACGGTTGACATTTCTAGCTGCTTACACTGCAATGAGTCAGCTCGGTCCAGGGAAATACCCTGGAGTCGCTGGGAAGAATTGAGGTTAGTTGGGTTGGTCTCTGGTAGCAGATACAAACTCTCAAAGCACATTTTTATCAAGACAATCACATCCCATCTCCTGTTCCTACCAAAGCTGCATCACCAGCCCTACTGATGTAGGTTTTGTGAGCATATAACCAGGATTCTCTGTTTGCAAAGACTTGAGCTCTTCAGCCAGTTTCTTTTGCAGACTTGGAGGGTAGGGCGAAACCCCAAAAGCATTCATCTTGTCAAGGAATTGACCGCCCAGGGGCTGTGTCTAGAATTTGGAAACTGTCTTCGTGTTTGCTTTTTCCCATAGGAACAGGTGGCCACTTGCAGACACCAGCCACCCATAAGGCACACATGTCATTGGACAAGTTGGCTTCCATGCTTGGTGCAGAGAGAAGACTCAACATGTGTCTAATCCCAAAAAATGCAGCCCCGGCTTCTATTCTTGAGAATCTGTCCTTCTTGCCTGATGTGGCTCAAGGGACAAAGCAGATGTGGTCGGGAATCTTGCATGGGAGGTGAACCCAAGTTCCTGGCCAGGGTGCTCATCTGAGGGAAGCAAAGGGAAGTCTACATACAGAGAGAAATGATGACCGAGTCAAAGAGACATGGCAAGCTGTGGACCCTGAAGACAGCTGGCTATTTTCCTTTTCTTCTCCTTACACCATCACTCTTTCTCATCTCAAGATTTATTGATCAGGGATGGCTGCTTCCCAGTGCAGAAACCCCAAGACAGAGACCACAACCGAGCATCTTCTGGGATCCCAAGCTACTAGAAAATGGAACCAGAAGCAACCAGAACGCATTCATTCCCTACATTCCCATGTCCTTACCCCACCTGTTCTCATGCACACGACAAAAATCATACCCCTCGCTCCAGCACAGTTCCATGAAAACCAAGGAGAAGTGAACGACCCCTCCACTTGCTTCTCAGACGATTGCAGATCAACTCTCTTCTTTAATGCAATCCTGGGTCACCTTTCCTCACCAGCCATGGCTTTCAACACTCGACAGCACTCACTGGCAGAGATGTCTGCACTCTCGTGTTTACTGCAGCATTATTGATAATAGCCAAGAATGGGAAACGACCTAAATGCCCGCTGTCAGCTGATGGATAAAGAAGTTGTGATGTAGATACTCCATGTAATACAATACAGCTGTGAAAAAGGTATTGACCCAAAACACACTAATGCCCAGAGATGTCTGCACTCCTACGTACACATCAACATTACGGACAATAACCACGAGCTGGAAACAATCTAAGTCTCCAACATCAGATGATGGATTAAAATGTCGCCTACATACACCACGGAATACGACACAGTCATGGAAAAGGTATTAACTCAAATGACACCCATTCACAGGGACATGTGCTCTTTCAAATTTATTGCAGCATTATTGACAATATAGAAGAGCTGGAAACAAAACTCACCCCTACATCTCAGTTACCAAACACGTGGCTTTGATGTCTCCTGGAGTGAGAAATCACAGCTAATGTCCACTGTGATTTAATGACAGGAATAATTCTAATAACTCTATATGAATATGAATTTAGAGAATAACTCTTTATGAACATGGGATTGTGAATTAGGATTTGTGGGAGCTTTTGAAATTGATAAGGATGTTTCAAAACTGGAGATGACCCAGGCCATCAGATACTCTCTCTCTCTCTCTCTCTCTCTCTCTCTCTCTCTCTCTCTCCGTGTATATATGTATATATATACACACATATGTATATATGTCTAAACACGTTTATCTATATCTATCTATGCACACACATATTTTTCTGTGCCTTCATACACATCCACTCCATCTCTCAAAACACACAAAGGCTTGAGTTCCACGCTCACCCTTGATGCTCCGTCCATCCACCTGTCTGACATAGCTTAACCACACCCATGTCCAATAAGAATGGGGAAACTGGCCGGTAGAGTTCAGCTCTCAGCACATGTTTCTGAATGGGATGGATGTGGAAAGACGGAAAATGGCATGGAACCCTTCCCATTGGCAAACTCCACTATGCATCAAGAGAACAGTCGCAAAAGGTTAACTTCACTGATCATGCTGGTTCCCAAATAGACATCTGTGAGTTAACTCAGCCACTTTGAACTTTCCTTGGTGATGCATCATCTTCTGCTAGAATAATATGTCAGTTAATAGCCAATTATTTGGTGTGGGAAGAGACGGAGTTTGCCTACCAGTCCAGGAGGCATCCATGGATAAGAAAAATGACAAGAAGGAATTGACAAGTCAGCAGAAGATTCAGAAGGCCAGGACTTTGAAAAGCACCACCACAATGCAGAAGCAAGACTTGCGCCCTGAAGGCTCTTTCAGGAGCTCCTTCTTTTCTAAGCCCTTATTTCTCTCTTGCCCTGTTTTCATGAAAAAGAAAGTTCTCTCTTAGAAGGCTGAGGTTTCATGAATATTCTTCACAGATTAACCACTGGAGACTCTTTACAAGGAGAATTCTAGGAGCTCTCTTTGGAATTGCATATTCAAACTCTAGCGCCACTAATTATTTTAATTGCTTCCATTGACCTTGCATTTCAAAAAATATATATACTGCTGCAGAGAGAACAAAATCATCTTTTCTGGGCTACACAAAGCTCAATTTGTTGTAATTTGTTCCAACAGGGAGGGGACACAGAATGTAATTTGCCTTACAACAAGGGAACGCTTCTGATGGCTCCTTTTGGTCCTGTCAGAAAACTGAATTCTATCCCAGGGCAAAGATTAAAGGCAAGTATATCCTCCTCGCTTCACTGAAAACCATCACTATGCACAGGACTTGGTTTTTTTGTTTTGTTTTGTTTTGTTTTCAGTGACCTCCCTCCAAATGCTGGATATGAGGTGGGCCCCCTAAGGATGATCAAGCCACATTTAAAACACCCTCAAGCTGCCCTGAACATTTTATGAAGACGTGTAACGAGATGGTCATCTGTCATTAAACACTCCTACCATCGATCAGCAACTCCATGCATATGTGATCGGCGCGGGGAAATCATGAATGTCCTCAATGAATCATATGGAAGGACAGGGAATTCTGCCTCAGACTCTTTAAATAAATGCCTGCTTCGCTTTGCATTATTTGACAGTCAGTGGACACCTTTACACCATGATCTTATCCACAAACTGGCTCACGGCTCACCGCTGTAGACGAGAGAGTCTTACTCCCTCTGGAGAGGAAAGTAAAGGATGCCTGCCCTGGAGGAAAAGGGGGAGAAAAGGCAATGGATGCATGGAAAAGAATTCTTTCTCCAAATGCCTTTAAGAGGCACAGCTAAGGTACAAGCAAAAAGCATGCATTCAAAGGAGAGGATGATGCAGCTTGCTTGTACTGCATTGCATTCAGAATCTTGATTGTGAGCTAAAATCAAATACAATAGATATAAGGAGCCACCTGTCTTGAGTCTATTCGACATGGTTGGATTTTTAGACACCCTCCCGTGGTCCATGTCACTGTGTCTGGAGCTGGACTTGGGTGCCTGTCCATCTAGGCTGGCATCTCGGACGTGCATAGTCGACAGAATCTTCTGGAAAATCTACCCAGCAGTACACAATTATTCTTCCACTTGTGATGAATCCCATGTCTTTAAGAGAAAGGAAATCCCACCCCACAGTGAATAACATGCCACGAAAAAAATCCTTCTGTGATCAGCAGCATGATCAGGGATCAGCTGTCAGTTCATCAGCCAGGAAAGGCGTATCCATTCCTACCATGAAGACGGTTAATTATTCAAAAGGAAAAAAGAAATTAATTCAGGCCAAATCATCCACATACCCCAGAACAGCAGGTGACTGCAAGATTCAGAGCCCCCAAAATAATAATCTGCCTTCATGCCTGCTATCATTTACAGCAAACTCTAAAACCGACAAACTGCAGGGACAGGAAAAGGGTTCATGCTTCCCTGAGGCCAAGAGAAATGTGGGAAGATGGTTACAAAGGGGATGTGAGGCTGGTTAGCATCCTCACCTGTGTTCCATCTTGAGGGTGGAAGGATAACACAGAAGAATGATCTTATCGACAGGACTCACACACACTGCCCTTCGAAAGGTGGATATTGTTGTCTATAAATGGTGCCTAAATAAAACGGAAGATGTATTGCTTCTTAAAGGAAGCTTTCCTGGCAAACGTGGGGAGTGTGTTTTCTCGGTGCACTTCTCTGTCTCCTAGATCTTCTCTGCATGTATCGTCTGTCTCGGTATCTCTCTGGCTGTCTGTGAATCTGTCTGTCAATTGGCCATCTCTGTATCATCCAGCCAGCCAGCCAGCCATGGTTATTTATCTAGCTACCCAGCAACCAATCATCCACCC
>RJWH01009762.1:0-20589 GCA_004363575.1 Solenodon paradoxus
CATTTCCTTTCAAAAAGATTTTTTTTGCCGTACTATAAATGCAGTAACAGGTCATAAAAAAAATCCAGAAGTTATACTATGATATAAACAAGAACTATCATAATTTCACCAGTGATAGATAAATGATTCATGTTAGTATTTAAGTTTATTTTCTTCCAGCTTCCATTCATGTGTTCATTCATTCAGCAGTGATTTGATGATCTTCTATGAGCTGGATGCTATTCTAGGCACAAGGGGAAAAGCAGTGACCAAAGCAGTCTGTCTCCCAATGGGGATGGCGTTTTGTGGGAGAAACAGACAGTGAATAAATAAATACACAACATAATGTTGGAAGGAAAGTGCTTTGAGGAGAAACGAGGCAGATTAAGAGGAGGGCGCCCCGGAGGCTGCTGTGTGGAAGTGACCACAGGGAGTGAGCGAGGAGGATGGCAGGCTGTGCTCTGGGGAAGGGTGTCACAGGTGGGGAGCAGGGCCCTGCAGCGGAGCAGCACGGAAGCCAGTGTGACAGGCGTGTTAGGAAGTGACACAGAGCAGGCAGGTGGCAGGGACTTGCAGGCTGTAGGCATCCGGGCTTTTCATGTCGTGGTGTGAGCTGGAAGCCTTTGGAAACTTTGCCTCAGAGGAGTGACGTGATGTGGCCTTCATCTCACAGAGCTCTGCCTGCTCCTGCGAGAATAGACTGCAGGCACCAAGGAGGCTGGAGGAGAGAGGGGGGCCAGGAAGATGGTGAGATTCAGGACATGGCGAACGGTGGAGCCAGCAGGATTTGGAGATGGGTTGGCTGTGTGGTAGGAGAGACAGAGAAGAGTCATATATAGTGACAAGTGGATGACAGGGGCTGAAATACTGCCCAACTCTTATGCTGGAGCCCTAACTCCTGCACCTCAGGGCGTGACCACCATTGGGAATGGGGTCATTGCAGACACAGATAGGATGTCCTGTTGGGTGTGGGGGGTCATCAGTGTGTTTGGACACAGACGTGCCAGAGGGAAGACATGAAGACAGGGCAGCAGGTTCTGCCAGCGAGGGTGCCCTAGGCTACCAGAGGCTTGAAGAGAGCAAGGGGACACATGCTCTCCACAGCCGCAGAGGAGCCCAACCTCTCTGACCAGCTTGATTTCAGACTTCTCGTCTCCAGAACACCCCATAGCTTGTGGTGCTTTGTGACTTTGTGACCAAGGTCCTAGCAGGCACCATGCTGGTGAGCATGGGTGAGAGGAGGGGCCTTCGAGAGGAGTGTGAGGAGGAGCAGGCTGGGAGGGGAATAGGATGTGCACACTTTGAGAAGTCTGTGAGGGCTGCAGGAAGCTGTGGGTGGGATGGTTGGCTCTGGAAATCTGGATTCAGGTGTGAGAACAAGGAAGGAGATAAAATTTGGGCAGCATCTAGATGAAAATCAGGGCAGAATGAGATCACCAGGAGAAGGGTCCAAGGACAAAGCTAGCCCTGGGGAATTCCAGGCGACATGAAATCTGAGAAAGAGGAGCCGGATGGAGACTGAGAAGGGGTGGCGGTGAGGTAGGAAGAGGCTCCACCAAGAGACATCTCAGCTGAGGGAAGGAAGTGGTGAGGAAGGAGATTGAGCCCCTGTGGGCAGCATGGCCCTTGGTCAGGAGGGGAGTGGCCTGGAGGTCCCTGGGGACTCTGACCAGCCCCCTCTCGGAGAACTGGGGGTGAGTTCTAGACAGAGTGGGAGCTTTTCCCTTTTTCTTTACATTACATCATAAGCTTTATTCCATGTCATTAAATCTACCTTTATGCTTTGTTTTTAATTACTATCACATTCCATGATTTTTACCTATTACTTTTTTGTTTTATGGATAGGGTGCTTCTTTTCTTTAATCACTATATTGTTTTAATACTGCAGTAGACATATCTGGATATGGAATTTCCTAAATTAAGAATGATAGAACACCATCCACCGTGAATTTCCTTCTGGCTTATTTGAGACTGGAACACGGCCATGTGATTGATGACTTCACAGAAAGCTGTACCCACGGACACTCCTGTGGTAGGAGGAGCAGGCCATCTGTGTTCACCTCTCTCCCATGTGCTCCTGAGTTGACTGGAACATTGAGATGTTCATCTCCGTGTGGATGATGGCATCTGTGTTCTGTCCCTGATTTATAGGAAAGTGTCTCTGCTGCTTACATTAAAGGTAGTGGTTCAGCACAGAGGGCACATGTATCAAAGAGTAAGTTGTCATTCCTTCTCCAACCCTGAACTGATCTCTTGTGCTAACTCCTGAGTCCTGAATCAGGAGACTTGGTTTGCATTTTCTTTCTTAATGGCTTTGGGCCTGGTTTCATTTGCCAGTGTCCCCAGAGGCCAGGCCTGTGTGTTAATTCTGTCTCTTAGCTTTCAGACCTGCTCTTAAGTTCATGAACTCAGGGAGGCCGTCCCTGATACTTGGCACACATTCTTCAGGTTTCCTTTCTGAAACGCTTGTAATAATGACCATTATGTTCCTGGTGGTTTTCCAGCTGGGCTTAGAGTTCCGTGGCGCATGTTTTCTTGTCTCCAGTTGCAGTCCCAGGAGGTAAGACAGTGCCTGGTGCAAAATGGCCCAGGGGCCACTGTTGGTGGTGGTGGGGCGGGTTCAGACTTACCTCTGGGACTCCAGAGCCCAGATTCCTACTTCAGTTTGAGGTGTCTTGGGTAGCAAGGATCTTCCATCACCTCAGGGAAATAAATCATTTGAAGAATTTTTTTGTATCCATTTTGGACCCTTGAATATAATTCAGAATATTTGCCAATTTTCCTTTGGTTTCCTCATTTCTCATTCCTTCTATACCTTTCTTACTCCAGCATAGAAAATGTATAGTGGCTTTTAATTTGTTTTGTACACTTGTCTCTCTGACTAGACTGTGTCTCCTTGAGAGCAAGACGTTTATCTCCTTCATCCTTTTATTCACCGTTTTAGCCACAGTGCTAGCATGTAAGGGAGGGACACTTGGTGTTTGTGTAGTAAAGATAATATGGGATTAAAACAGGACTTGGGACTTATTATTTAGAAATATAGTGTCTTCTTTCTATTGAACTATAAAGATGTCAATGATAATCGTCTCTATGTGCATAGTAGCTGACCATCTGCAACTCTAGGATTTGTCAAATACTTGTCTTTACATGTGTGCGAGCCTGAGTGCACAAAATAAAATTCCACTCTTATCAGACCTGGTACTTAATGGCTAACTGACTCAGTGAATAACAAAGCAACTTTGTATTTGTAGTCACAAGAGCAGTATCAAGATTTTAGCAACATATAATATTAATTTATAATTTTGATTTTTAATGGCTATAGTATATTTCACCTTTGTGCTTCTTTTGGCTTTTCATTGGTATAAATATACTACTGTGACATTGGTCATAGGTATCTGTAATTTTTGACTTTTCTTAGGAGAAATTTCTATAAAAGAAGTTACTGAAATAATTTAAAAGATAAGTTAAACTGCCTTCTAAAAGACTTGGATTATTTTACTACAATTTTGGTGGCATGCTGTATTAATGTGTTTTACTCTCTTTAAAAAGTTAAGTAGTAAGAATATTGTATTTGTGCTTTAATTTGTCTTTCTCGTGATGACTTAATTTGGTCATGACCCCACACATTTATTTACTAAATGCCTTTTCTTTTGTCTTGTTTCTTTCTGTCCTATTTTCATTTTGTCAATTTTGGTTTTTATTAAAGACAACTTGAGTGCTTTCTTTATGAGAACTTTTTTTTTTGAAATTCCTGTTAGTTTTTTCTCTTACTTTTTTTTTTTTAATAAAATGTTTACATAGTCCAAACTGTAGATCTTTAACTTTGTTTTCTTTTCTTTTTTCATTGACTTAAAAAAAAAATTCTTCATAAAACAGCAGTCATAAAACCAGAAACAGAACCTGGAAAAACGGCTGGTGGTTTTTCATGATGTGACTTATGGCTTGATTATGTTAGACTCTGTGAGTGATTTCAGTTATTGATGGCTTGGGGAGGATGGTGCTTGGCCCCCGCTGACCACCTATTTTGAATTAAATCACCTACTCATGAGTCATTCCTGCTGAGCACAGGTTCCTAGAATCCTAAACCTTCCAGAACACAGCTCTTGGGGAATGAGGCATATAGGGGCTCAGTATTTGACACCAAGCCTCTAAACTCCTATAGGAAATCATGAGGTTCTGCACACAACTTTTGTTATTTGTGTTCTCTATAATTTGCGTGGTGCTCAGTCCTCTGTCTGCTTAGTTCATTTCTCCAGAAATTTTAATTATGTGGCATTCTTCATTATTCCCCAGGCTAGATGGCAAACCCACTGGGATATTATGCTAATAATTTTTGCTCCTTAGGGATTGTGGAAGAAGCTGACCCAGAGACATTGGCAATAAAAGCGCAGCATTTGTTTGGTTTTGGTGCAGAGAGCAGACAGTGTTAGACTAAAATGTGTGACCTCATGCTACGTTTCTTGTGATCTGGTATCACTCAGTATTATTGAATAACTTCAAAGGGCAGCTGGGAGCCACTGTGAGGACACACACAGCAAAGCGCTTCTCACCTGCTGTCTCTGATCACAGGAGACACAGTCAGACTCACATTTCTCCCCGGGACACATGTGACAGGCATGCTGTAGCTTGTTCAGAGAGAAGAGCAGGGCAGAGTCACACTGTTTGCCCCGTGTGGGCTGGGAGCACTTTTAAATATAACTAAGAGTTCCTTTTTTAGAAGTAAAAGCAGTAGAGGCTGAGCTTGAGGGCATGGGTTGCTCCCTAAAAATACAGTCTCCGACCTTGAGAGAACATGAGGATCAGCTTGTCAGACTGGGGACGGATTCAACTGTGGAAGAAATCCAGGAGTATTTACTGTTTGGGGCAAAGCTGATCATCTGTCTGTTTCAGTTGATGAAAGACTGTTTGCAGAATCGCAGCCTGACAACCAGGCTGGACGAGGATTCTGTCGTCTGTCCTGCTCACCCAGATCTTCATGTCAGTTGTCTGCCACTTTGACCCACCTCGTCCCTGTCCTCACCCCTCCTCCTTGTCATTAAGGAACGGGTTGTATTTATCTTCAGTTCTCAGTTGCTTTTGTTGGATCCAAAAATTTACCTTGATCTTGAAAAACTGAAAATATACAGAAAACACAAAGAATACAATAGTTGAACACCTGCCTGGCTATTGCCCACAGTTAATACAGGTCTCTGTCGTCATACTTGCTAATCTGTCTTTTTTATTTTAAAGGTTTCAATGCAGTAACCTATTTCATTCTCTAGTGTTGATCTGTTTCTTTCCTAGAGGTGATCTCTTTCATGAATTCAGTATGAATCCAGTACATATTTTATGCTTTTGCTAATATCCATAAAACAATATTATTATTTTATAAATTATTTGGACAGTTATTATAAGATGACTATGAAGACGAGTACATAAAATAGCATCCTGCTGTTTATTTTGTCAATGTGATTTTCAAGATCCATTCATGTTGCTGGTTACAGATCTAGGTTATGATTTTAACGACTGTACGATATTCCACTGCATAAATATAGTTCATCAATTCATCTAGAAGGTCTGTATTTTAATTGGTATGCAGTATCATTCTTGAGCACGTGATGGAAATGAAGTAGCTGGATATTAGGGTTTTCGTATTATAACTATACTAAATATTACCAAGTTGCTTTTCATAAAGGTGGGTATAAATTATACCTGAGGAGCCTAATATGTAAGTATTCCCATATTCCTGTATATTTTCTAACAACTGGTGGTAACAGACTTACTGCCCGTCTGAGTGCAGAATTGCCTTTCAATGTTGTTTTGATTTGCTGTTCTCTTAATAAATGGGAAGGCTGAGTATCTTTTCATGTATGCCACTCATAGTTCAGTATCTATAGAGTCAGTTCACACCCTTTGTCCCCAAATCCTTTTTTAATGGACTTTTAGGAGTTCTTGCTGTATCTAGCCACTAAGCCTGCGTTAAACACTCTTCAAGTGTCTGTCATTTTTCAGTGTCGTGTGTGGTGTCTTAAATTTATAGTCAAGTTCATATATTTTTAAAATATTTACTTACTGTTTCATATTTTAGAAGTTTTTCTTTCCCCTAAATCATGAGGCTGTTTTCTTCCATTTTCCTTTGAAGGGGTGAATGATCTAGAATTTCTATTCTTTGTAGAGTTAGAAATCTAATTTCAATGAGATGAATGGCTACTTCTTTTCTAATACCATTTACTGAGCGGTCTGCTCTTTTAGAGGTTTTTTTTTTTTTTTTTTTTTTAATATCTCCTTGATCGTGTTACAAGGCTCATTTTATATATGGAGTCTTCACTAAGCTTTCTGTTACATTTCTTTGATTTGCTTTTCTGTCTCTAAATCAGGAGCACTTTGTCTTAGCCCTTAGAATAGTTTGTAGAATCTTTTGGATTATCTACATAGACACTTAGGGAAACTGCAAGTGTTGTTATATTAGTGCCTTCCTTTCTAGTTCAGACCTTTTATTTCTTTTTTTTGCTTTGCCATGCTCACTGGGACCTCTAATACAAAATTGGCTGCTAGAGGTAATAGTGGGCCTTGAGACTTGTTTTCAACTTTGGAAGGGATGCATCCTCAGTTTTCTCATAATATTTGCTGTAGTTCTTGGCATGCTCTTTGCTCCTGGGACTTGCCACAGTGGGGACCGTTTACCAGAATCAGGAAACCACTTTGTATTCCTAGTTGGCTAACAGTTTGTTTGTTACCATAACTATTTTATTGACCTTATTGAAAGATTTTTCCATATTCACTAAGATAAGTTATTAATTTTTTAATGCAGGGAGCTCTATTGATAGATTCGTTAACATTAAAGCTATCCTTATAGTTCTGGAATGAATTCTGCTGCCTTACTGGCTTTTAAAAATACTGCTGCATTTGACTTACTAATGTTTCATTTAGGTATTTTGCATTTCTAGTCCTAACCGTGATATGTATATATTCATTTTCTCTTGTGAACTATTCTTGCCTGAATTTGGTCTTGAGCTTTGCTATCCTCTTTAAAGGAGTTTAATTCTGGGAGCTGTGAGCAGGCCCTGACCTCTGATGGGTCAGGAGTGGGCGTGGGCTGCTCACAGGTCGTGGGTCTGGCCTTGTGGTGTCTTGCCCTGCACAGCTGAGAATCAGGCGGACTGCCTGTGTGCAGGGGTCTCTCCCCAGGACCCACCCTGCAATTCCACTGCTTAGCCCCCAGGCAGCCCCAGACACAACATGCTCTCTTGAGTCCTCCTTGTGCCTGGTCTGGAAGTGCCTCCTGCAGAGGTGGGTCCAGTGATGGTCACCTCTTTGATTCCCTTCCTTTGGATTCATGGTCCTCTGTTGCCGGTTGTCCAGCATCTGTAACAATTGTGTCATATCTCTCATCTGACTTTCTAGTTGTTTGTGTCAAAAAGGCTTTTTGCTAACAGTTATTCCATCGTGGCCAGTAGCAGAAATAAGTTTTTAACTGAAGAAAAATTAAATATTGTTTTGGTATTTTAAGTGAGAGGATTGGTTAGAGGGTTGATTCCTCATGCTTGTCATGAGCAGAAGTCATTTTACTGCACCATCTACTTATGATTTGTGGGTTTCTGCTCCTCCTTTCTGGTTTCTTTAATCAGAATATCTCTAAATTTTTTTTCCTCCTGCACCTGAGCTTCTGAGGCTAATTCCTTTAATGTGAGTTGGTACTGGAAGTTGAGTAACTTTTCACAATCAATCCTGGACCAGTTTGTTTCTGAGTGCCTTGCCCTGAAGAGTATTCTAGAACACGCTTGTAGAACATTCTGAAATCTTTCTTTTTCTTTTTAGTGAAGAAACATTGATGTATCTAACATTATATAGGTTTATAAAGAACAGGCATATCAACGTGCGTATGCTACATTATGCTCCTCATCAAAAATCTAGTTTCTGTTCATCATCATACAAGTGGACCCTTTTACCCAATATACCCACCCTCTCTGCCCGTTCCCTTCCGGTAAGCACTGTTTTGTTAGTCTAAGAGTTTGTTTTTGTTTTGCTCACTGTTTCTTTATCTACCACCTATTAATGAAGTCAAGTAGTATTTTGTCTTTCTCCACCTGACAGATTTCACTTAACATAATATCCTCTAGGTTCCTCTCTGTTGTTGCAAGTAGCAACGGCCGTTTTTAAATAGCTGATAATATTCTGTGGTGTATATGTATTACCTCTGCTTTATCTCATCTGTCCACGGGCATGCAGACGGCTAAAACTGTTTCTTTAACAAGGAACTATAATGTATGCCATATTATTAAATGCCATCTCATTTCGTGTTTTAGCAGAATATATATATTTTTTTAATAAAATTTTTTTTTTAAAGAAAAGATGCAGGCAGGAATTAAGGTGAGGAGGAAGAAGCACTTTATGTACTTTATTTTTATTCAGTTGTTCACCCCCCACCCTGGACCCAGGGCTGGAACCCAGGGGTGTGTGGCCTTGCACTCCCTCAGAGGCAATCTAACATCAATGCTGCTCCACCAGGGTGTGCCAGGGTTATAACTTCAAACAGCATGCACACCAAGGCCAGAGGCATCAACGTTACTGTGTAATGATTACAGGCCTCCTGCTTGTCTTCCCTTCACTGCTGTCCTTCTCTGGCACCATTTACAAAGGACTGGCTTTCCCTGCACATCAGTCCATCACCCAGGAGGAGGTTCCACCTTCCCGCCAGGAGTAATAAAAGTTCTGTGTAAGCCAATTGACTAACCCCACTGTTTGTATCAAGTTGGGAAATAAATGTCTAAACTAGACGCTTCATTAATGTGCAGCACAACACCTGAGATGGAAACGGGATGAGGAAGGTGCTACAGGAATCCAGATGCTCAGGATCAGGTGCTGGTGGGGTCCGGGGAGGCTTCCTGGAGAAGGAAGCGCCTGCAGGGTGGGCGGCTTCCGCTGAGCCTGAGGGGGCTGTGCTGCTGGTGCCCGTGTGCCAGGCGAGGGGGCTTCTGCCCAACCGCAGTAGTGAGGTGGCCCAGATGTAGAGGGTCTTGAATTTATCTCGTGGGCAGCTAAACTGGCTGATAGGTTTTGAATGAAGGAGGAAAAAAAAAAACCCAGGAGCTGCATTTTAGGAAGACTCCACCATAAGCAAGTCTGAGCAAGGATTTTGTTCCTGAACCTCCTAGCTCTCCTGGAGAGTTAAAGAAACAAACAGCTGATGCCTGGGCCTCTTCCCCTGAGATGCTGGTTCAATGGGCCTGGAGTTAGGCCTGGACTTTGAGAGTTTTAAGAGTTCCCCAGGTGATTGGAATGTATGGCAAGGCCTGGAAGATCCTGCTGTGACTTCACTCCCTGTGCAGAGACACAGCTGACCAGGCACACAGAGGAACTGCTGGGAAAGGACACGCCAAAGTACTTCTGTGACATTTATTTATGACATTCCACTTTGTTCCACACCTCAGTTACATTGAGTTCTGTCTAGTGCCGTAAACTTTTACACTGGCCATGAAGAAGATGGTGACAAATCCATTGACACTTGAAAGAGACCCGTAATCATCCTGAGAAATTGGTCAGGTGGAAACTTTTGAGTTTGCATCCAAAGTAGGACAAGATAAAACACTTTGATCACAGTAAGAACGCAACTACAAAAAGCAGTTTTAGTTGAAAATATCAGATTTATAATTATAAAAATAAATCCTCTAAACCTTGCTGGTGGAATGGAAGAGGGTCAGGCTCACAGACGCAAGTGTGTCAGGCCCAGTGGGCAGCCCGAGTTGATGCAGTGACATATTATCGGAGACACTACTGTGGCCTGGGCCCCACACTTGCAGAATGGTCCTGTGAGAACTGCTACTGCTAAGGCCTGAACGCGGTAGGAAACATTTGATAACATGATGGCTGAACATGAGTTGTGCTTTCCATGTCGCATGAGGCCCGTCTTGGTCAGCTGGGGAATCTGGCCCATGTCAAGCCAGCCCCTCATGTCTGCCTGCTCCAGGGGCTGCTGCTGAGGCCTAGACTGGGCTGGTGGGGAGAGATTGTCTAAATCATTCTCCGTGCCCCATGAATTGGTGACATTTTATCTAGTGCCCCTGTTATATATCAAGGTCTTTTCTTCCAATTTTTGTGAGTTTAAACATTTTTTCTTTTCTTATTTGTGCCCTGTCTCCTTTACCCCTTGCAAAACGAGAAGAATTAAAAAACTACCGCCCTTCCCCATTTCCAGTCATCTACCTCCCCCTGAGTACAAGTTCTTGTGGTGCATCTCGGTGGGATTTTGGCATGTTTTGCGACCTGGCCTCCATCTAGGTACCCGAGTTTGTAAGCTGCAGACTTCCCAGGAGGCGAGTAGATATTTTCAGTCCACCTTGGGAGGGAGGAGAAGCAGAAATCATCGTCAGATGTTAAGCAAACGTGTTTCTGATTGGAAGCATGAAGAGACAGTACTGGGGGTCTCCAGCAGGGGCTCAGCCTCATGGGAAAGCCCAGCCCAATCCTCCCTTATGGCCACTTCTGTTCTCTCTGGTGGAGTCCATTTCCATTTCTTGGACATTCTGAAAATAAACCTGACCGAGTGGGGACCCTGCGATCACCAGTCAGTGAGGAAAGCACCGGTAAATTAGAATCCCGACCAGAAATGCATAACTTTTGTCTTTTAATTCTAGATCTAATATGGGGCAAGCCTTTGGGACTATTTTAGAACAAGCAGCTGCTGTTCTCCCCATAACCCCAAACACATACGGGCACAGAAGTCAAGGTGTAGTAATTTATCCCAAGGTCAATTAGGGAGCTACCTAGATTTTTATTATTTAAAAGAATTCTTCCCACGTTTGAAAAAGACTCAGCCTAGTATTCTGACATTTGAAGGCCAATTGTTGTCATGATTTTCTGTACCTAATAAGAATCATGTAGGAAGATGGGAAAAATCTTTTTTGCTATAGAAAATCAGTAAGTTTCATGGCCTGCAGGACTTCGTTATTTGGCGTTTTCCATAACTGAGTATCTTCTGCTTCCTGCCCTTCATCTGTTTCGTAATTGTTTGGTGGACTGACTCGTGTGTTGAATTTTCCTGGAGATTTAGCCTTGTGACTTACCTCAAGGCCAAGAGTTTAATTCAAAGGACTGATAGCAAAAGGTTGGCATGAGTGAAGGTATTAAGAGCCTGAAGGAACCATGTCCTTGGCATATAACATTAATCTAAGAAAACTTAAGTTGGTAACATCCAAACTCGCATGGCACCGTGCCTATGGTAGACTCCACTTACCTTACCCATAACCCATGGCACTACTAACTTTAAACCTTGGTCGCAAGTCCGGGATTCAAAGTACATGCACCCTGAGAAGTGGAGACTTGCTTTTTGATTGCCTTTTATTAGAAGGTTAGAGATGGTGTATTGTGCACTAACTCTAGACAAATTAGCAGGTGTATATTGTCTTCAGCTTTCTCTCAGATAAAAAGAATGGCTTGGACTAAATCTGAATTTAGCTCTGATAGCTATAAAGCTCATTATTCTCTGATAGCTTATTGAAGGTGAAATCTGTAGCAAAGTACAATAGGGGTTTCATTTTTTGCAGAGTGTTGTTTGCATGTTATAAATTTAAATCACACAAGATAGCTGAAAAAGGAAGGCAAAGCATATTAAGTTTTTCTTGTGTGTCTGATGCATTTCTTGATGCAGCAAGAGTAATGGTTAAGTATCATGACTTAGGAACCAGTTTGCTTAGATTTAAACGCCAGCTCTCCTATTTACTAACAGTTTTGTGACCTTCGGTAAATTATATCATTTCTGTGTCTGTTTCTTCATCAGTAAAATAGACAAAATATCAAAACCAGTTCCCGGGAGATTAAATTTTTTGATTTGTATTAAAACAGCGACTAGCACAGTTAATAAATATTAGCTGTCATCATCATCATGTCTTTAAATAAGCTTTATTTTACTGGAGAATATCATAATGCTACTATTAAGCCATAGGAAGAATCAGCAAAGTCTGTAATGTTGGTGTCTTCTGTTGTGTTTCTGCAGCAAGCTGTGTTCCCCCGTGTCAGAATGGAGGGATGTGTCTCCGGCCTCAACTGTGTGTGTGTAAACCAGGGACCAAGGGCAAAGCCTGCGAGACAACTGCTGCCCAGGACACCTCACCCCCAGGCTTTGGAAGACAGAGTCCCCGGGCTGCATCCTCCTGGGTCCCTCCTGAGCAAGCAGCAAAGCACACGTCCTCTAAGAAGGCAGACGCTCTACCAAGAGTCAGTCCTGTGGCCCAGATGACCTTGACCCTCAAGCCCAAGCCTTCAGTAGCACTCTCCCAGCAGATACATTCTCAGTGAGTATTTTGAATTTGCCTCCAACTCAGGAGCATCTAAATTTCTCTCTTAGATCGGCTTTAAATGACTTCTTTTCCGGAATGATTTGCAGAAATCACTTGGATAATAAAATTTTCTTTTCTATCCTTAATGTTTTGTATGTTAGGATTAGAAATCAGGTCTCTTAAAATTATTGGTCATGTGTGTTTAGCCTCTGCAAAGAAGACTAACCGTGAGTATATAAAGCAAAGTACTAGTGAAGATAATGAAAGGGAGCAATAATGATAGTTGTTTGCTTGTGTTGGATTGTGAGTACACAGTTACTGGTGGTGCTCTAGGGTTTCGAAATAATTTGAGAAGATAAATAGTAAATGTGATTTTAAAAGTCTCTGGAAAAGGTAGGAACTCAGCTTTGCACAGAGAAGATTTTCAAATGAAAGTGAGTCCTTGGAAAGAGAGTTTCTCAGCCTCCCAGCAAGTGTATCTTCTCCTAAGACCTTGTTTATCTCCCCGTGGTCACACAGCTCCGTTTTTGGGGAATGAGCCTGTGCTCTCTTTATGGGAACATGTGTTTTCTCTGAGCTAGGCAGTGAGCTCCATTCTGAACAAGAGGGGAGTTCCAGGATTGGCGCCACACCCCTCCTCCTCCAAGTGGCCTTAGGACCCGCTCCCTGGTGGCCCAGGGTCCTGACACAAATTGTTTCCTGTTCATTAGCTGCTTGGCGTGGATAACAAGATGCAGCTACCACTGGTGGTTTGTCTAGGAATGCAAACTACAGGAAATTGTCAGCTTACAAATGGGCTTGACCCATCTGTTCATCTGCAAGTCACTTGCTTGGAATGTCTATGTGCCTCCTCCAGACACACCTAGTGTTATGTGATGATTAGTGTGCAGTCAGCCCAGAAGTTATTAACCTGTTCTCTAGATGAAATTACCCTCATTTCTGTTTTCCTTTGAGGAGGCCACCTACTGTCCCCATGGAGTGGGTCCTCATAACTTTTTCCTTTTTCTTCTTAGTCCTCCTTAATCCTGTTATGCTTTTCTTCATTTTTCTCTCATTTCTTCTTGTCTCTTTAGTTCTACCACCATAGTTTGTGGACTGGTTTGAAATCCAACCACTTATCTAGCATTTCAGCAGGGAAATTCAACTATGGCTCTCGGCGGGAAGGGATGCTAATTCTACTAGGCCTTAATAACAGCTTGCTATATGCCACGTACTGTTTTAAATGCTTTGTATTCATTATTAATTTGCAGTGTAGATCTTATAACTAATCCCATTTTACAGATGAGGAAACTGAAGCATGGAGTGGTTAAGAAGTTGTTGAGGGTGGCACAGTTAATAACTGACAGTCTTGGTGTGTAAAGTCAGTCAGGATCTAGCATCCATGCCCTCAAGTCAAGGGCGTGACCGACTTTTTGTAAAGGGCCAGAGAGTAAATGATTTCAGCTAGTGAGACACAAGGTTTCTGTTGCAACCACTCTATTCTGCCTTTTTTCACCCCAAAGCAGCCAGAGATGATACATGAATAAATGTGATGCTTCAGTAAAACCTTATGAGCACTTAAAGCACTGAAATTCATTGAAATGTCGTATGTCACTCAGTATTATTATCATTATTCTTTCTCAACCATTGAAAGATGTAAAAATCATTCTTTGCTTGTAGAATATACAAGAATAGGCTGCTGGCTACCTTTGACCTAACAGTTGTAATTTACTGTCGGCGTGTCTAAAGAATAGTAGTGTTTTTGATGCTATAACATAAATGTAACTGTGTTTCCTCTAGGTGATATAAAATTTTGCTTCTGTTGTAGCTTGTTATTTCTTTTCTAGCACTGTTGATTTTATTTCTCTTCTAGCACTGTTGATCTTGAACACAGAGTTGTGTGTTGGACTATGCTTTGTTGCTAGAGTCAGATCACAGTCCTTTATCATTATTTTTTCTAGCATTATTACTTGCATAAACTGTGAAGTAATCTAGAAGAGACCTCATTCATCTTGGCTGTCACCATCCATTGTTAGAAATTTACTCTTTCTGATGTATATCTGTGGATGGTTAGGAAGAACCATATGTCAGTTTTTAGATAAAAGAGCCACCTGCGTTTTTTTTTTTTTCTTCTCCTTTCTTGGCATCAGTATAATTGATATATGAATGTTGAAAGTAAAGAGGAAGCTTTCTCAGCTTTGGGAATATAAAAGGCATCAGGAAATGTGCTCCAGGGGCTTCACTTACTGAACGAAGGTGCTTTTCAGCAGCATTTGACAGGTGTATTTACAGGGGTGCGCCTACTGCGTGCTTTTGGGTGAGGAGAAGAGTGGGCCTGTGAGGCTGTCAATTCTGGTGTCTCCGTAATAAACTCATGCAGGTGCTCTGCTAGCCTGACCCTGCAGGGAGTGTGCAGGTGCACGAGATGTGGTCCTTTGGTCCAGGAGATTCTGCACTGACCGATGAGCTTCAACTTGAAAATGCAAAGGGAGGACATCTGTGGTCAGGGATGAATTTAGGTAATGACACAGTCACCCGAGATCACAGTTCCCTGAACTGTCAGGGGCTCACACGGGATAGGATATTTTTGACTACTTTTGAGAAATCAGACAGTCCTAAAGTTATTTTCTTACATATTGCTTACCTCACAGTGTTTCACAGTTTTGTTTAGCTTTTTTACAATGAGGGAGGGGTTGATTAAGTTTCCTTAAAATGCTTATAGACATAAAGATTCTCGAAATAACAAGACATCTGTCTTGTGTTCCATCCATCATGACCCATGAAATGCTGTGGTCTTGATCACGTATCAGTGATGTTTGCTGAGCACAGTCTGCGCACCAGGCCCTGATTAGGGGCTCAGGATGTCACCCTGAACAGTGAGATGGTGTCTGCTTCCTGGAGCTGCAGGTCAGGGAAGCGGGGACAACTGGTGAATGGAGTAATCACAATGCTTGTTGGGTTGTGACCAGTGCTGTGTAGAAAATGGAAGTGCAGAGTGGACAGTGAGTGATGGGGGTTATGGGGTAGGACAGACTGAGGACTCTGGTGATTTTAAATTGGTATTTAAAAAGGCCTGCGGGAGGTGAGGGCTTGAGACATGAAGATGGGGTGGGGCACAGAGTCCTGAGGTGAGAGTGTGCCGGGCGTGTTTCAGGAACAGTTCATTAGTAAAACTAGTGTTCAAATGGCACATTTTAGGCAGATGGGTATTACATGAATTGACCTTCACTTTGTCCAGATTGACCTGAGACAGCTTGACTTAGAACCAGTTACAAATAAGTTCATTAGAAGTCAAAGTAAGGAGAGATTGTTTCTAGATTTTGGAGTATTGGGGTCCAGGCCTGGCTCTGAGGAGAAGGTGGTCTGCAAGTTTAAATAGATGGTTAGGTTTGGACATGCAGAGCTGGAGAAGAGGGCATTGCCAGAGGAGGCAGTGATGAGACGCCAGAAAGTATGGTGGATTAGTTTCTGCTGCTGGGTAACAAATCACCCCCAAACTTTGCAGCCTGAAACCCTCAGTAATTATTTTCTCACAGTCTCTGTGGGTCGGAAATCCAGGAGGCACTTAGCTGGGAGTTCTGTCTCAGGGTGTCTCCTGAGGTTGCAGTTGGCAGGGGCCTCACTGGGCTGAAGAATCCACTGCCACGTTGACCTGTGTCATGGCTGTGGGCAGGAGGCCTGGGCTCCCTTACCAGCAGGCTTCCCTTCTCCCTGGGTGACCCTCCTAGCAGCTGTCTGAGCATCCTCACAACTTGGCCGCTGTGATCCCAGCCTGGAGAGTGGGGAGGGCATGGTCCTCATTAGTCTTTAGTCTTGAAATGGGCACAACTCACTTCCAGCTGTTCTGCCCATTTGAGGTGAGTCATTCAGTCACACTCACATCCAAGGGTCTGGAGTTAACCTGAACTACTTGAAGGGAGAAATGGCAAAGAATTTGAGGAGATATTTTTAAATGACTACATTTCGGATATGATTTGATTGGAACTTGATATAGATGAAGACTAGTGGAGTAGAAAGATTTTAAAGATTGGTTAAAAACCACGTTAAATGCTAACATTTCACATGGTATGTTATCATGTATCTCATATAGAGTGGACCTGTACATTTAAAACATATACTGTGTCGTAAATCAATATTACTTCAATTAAAAAAAAGACTAACATTTCTATGCCACAATTCCCAAAAGACACAGTTAAAATAAAAAAGAAATAGAAATAATTTTAAAAAGCCTTAAAAACATATTAAGCAATCATCATATTTCAACTTTTACTTAAAACAAAGTAAAAGAAAAAGTTAACAATCAAGATTTATCAATCATAAATTGCTGACATTGATTGGCTATTTTATGATACAAAAGAAAGACTGTTACTTTTGGGAGTTGTGATAATGGCATTTAGTTATTTATGGAGAAGAATCTTGCTAAAGTTTTTTCTGTTATTGTTTTAGGCAGAAGTCAGGCTGGCAGAAAGTCAGGAAGAAACATTTTCATTCATTCTTTCATTTTGAATGTATCCCACCCCTTTCCCCCAACCCTGCTAGCCCTGGATCGGAAACCTGGGTCCTTGGGCTTTACAATGTCTACACCCAAGCCACTGGCTTAATACTTGAACTAACGGGCTTTGACCCATTCTAAAGTATTTAGAGATGAAAGTATTTGATGTCTGAGATTGGATTGAATTTGTCCATGGGGGAGGTTAGAGATAACCTGATTGGTTATAAGAGCCTGGTCATTGCAGCTGGATGATGGGTCCATGTAGGTTTCTTACAATTCTCTTGTTCCTTTTATATTTCTGAAATTTTTTTTTATCATGAAGAGTAGTGAAAAAGATTTCTGCTGGGAGAATGCTATGATCTAATTTCTGCCTTGGAAGATTAATCTGGCTGTAATATCTGCAATGTATTAAACTCAATTAATGGGTGGAGGGCTCTGTAAAAGGAGTGGTATTAGTGGTGGTAACAGGGAAGGAAGTCTTGGGATCTAACTCAATAAGGGAGGCAAAGGAAAAAAGAAGGACTAAGGTCCAGGCTTGGGATGGTGGGAGGCAGGATGTGGAGGTCATGTCATTCTGCTGTCTTTGAAGTTGCCTTAGTGATATCATGACGCTCCAGGGTCATTGAAGGTGGTTGGTACTTGGTGAATGGAAGGTCTCTGACAGAGCTCTGGGGGATGAATAATTTAGATCATTCATTCTATGCATTCCACTGGGGACTACAAGCAAGTGGGTATCACCGATGCCTACCATGACTGCTGCATGGTCAGGTACTGGTTTGTGAAGACTGGCCATGGCATTCTGGCAGTAATCATTACTATGGTTGGTCATTCCATTCATGCTTTTCATTGAATTTTATTATTATGAATTTACTTCTTTTTTCAGTTGTCTTGACTGCTTCTTAGATATTCTATGAGCTCAAGAAAAGACCAATTGATACCTCATCTTCCTGTATATAAATTTTGGCAATTGTTTTTCTGATTTTTTTTAATTCTTACTTTATAATGCTGGATTTCTAAAGAAAGTCCATATTAACACTGGAAGTTTCTCTCATAGTTCCCTTTTGCTGCTGTTATTCACATGCACCTGTTAAGATATTCAAAGAAGACTTGAATATATTAATGTACTGTTAGGTTGCAGATATGTCCCCAGTGTGTGTTTTTAGTCCTATGTATAAATAGATGTTAATGTACATAAGTTTGACCTAGAAACTCAACAGAGGAACAGTATTCATAATTATTCAATTATTCAATAAATTTCAGAACTTTTTTATGGTCATTTTTCAGGACTAATTCAAATGCATTCTATATTTATCAATTGACTGTATAGTATGACGGCTAGTTTCATTATTCACATCTACTGGAGTTTTCCATCAAAGTTTGTTTGCAACCCGCAGTGCTGCTCAGTGAGGCTGTTTCAGCCTGTGTGAGTCCGTCCTGTATCCTTGTCCGTCATGGTGGGTGTTGTAGGCACTGACCTTGGAACCATGGGGCAGAGATCCTGAAGGGGCATTTTTGGCTGCTAATGTCCTTCTGTTGTTTAGAGAACGTTGGCCTAAATGGCCACTGTTTTCCCAGATGGGGAGCTGTGCCCTGTTCTGTGTAAGGAATAAGCACTTTTGTAGGGGGCACAGTCCCTTCTGCTTGAGCTTGAGAAGGAAGTCTGGGTTTACTCAGGAGACAGATGTCACTTCTATCTTGAGAGCTCACATGTATCCAGTCTGTTTTCTCCCCTGCTGATGGCCATTTTCATCAATCTTATGGTATCTGAATTTTAGAAAGGATGGTGATTAGTTCTCTGGAAAAATTAGTTGTGTCCCATCTCAGCACACTTGCGAGATTAACTTGATCCAAAGCCATTGACTATCCTTCTATCCATCATCTTCGAGGGATGCAGTGAAGAGAAAAGAAGCAAATTACAAAATGTTCTTTGGAAAGACAGGAATATTGCCAATGCAGTCTGTGTTTATCAAGTGACTAAATAGATTCCCAGCTATTTTCTCATTTAAGAACAGCCCTTTACAATCCACTTGAGTCAAAGGGTTCCACTTTTTAAGTTCTGGAGGGACAAGGGTGTCACAGTTACTGGGGTCCGTTGACCAAGAGCAGAGTTGAGTGGCGGCTGTGCCATGGAGAAGAGGGTGCCCACTGTCCTCCTTCTCTGCCCACCACTTAGCTTCCTGTCACTCTGCTTGTGTCTGAAAAACCTAGATGCTGTGACATCAATAAGGATGGGAGACTTTGTAGAATATTCCCAGAAGCATTCTGCCCTCCTGATTTACAGCAGCTACAAGATGTATGCTCATTCCCTTTATTTGGGCTTTTTATACGACTCCCAAAGGAAGAAACATCATTATAAAACTAGACCGACTGTGAGGCTTTAGAAAGAGGTTTTTGTGCTTTCTGGAGTACTCATAGTTGGGACCTTCCCTGAGCTTACTTAGTAATCCAAGGAAATGGTCAGCACTTGAATAGACAGTGACCCCAGTGATCTCGTCTATAGGGATGACCTTGCCCAGTGTTGACAAGCACTGCCCCCTAAAAACCCACCTCCACCTCCCCTTCCCCTCCCCAAGTTTCTTTTCTGTGCACCCCTGAAATTACTGTGATCAAAACTCAGTGCACACTAGCTCTTATCCTCATAGATACCCAGAAGGGCGACAATAAATGCTTACTTGTTTTCTGTTGTTGTTGGTGGTGTGTTTCCTCTGGAGAAAAACAAGTGTAATATTGTCTAAATCCCTGTCCATTGATTGTTCCCTGAATACTTACAATGCAGGAGTTACTTTTTCTCCTGAAATCATGCCATTTGCCTGTGTAAAGCTCTGAACATTTTGCATTTCCTCTGTGCTAGTTCTGCTCACCGGTCTAGGGGATTAGGGTTTTGATCCCTGCTTTATGAAGTGGAAAAAAAGGACAAACTGTTAGTTGAAGAAAAGGATCTCAATTCTCATATTTAGTTTTCATTTCATGACACTTGAGGGGTGGGGTGAAGACTAAAAATTTGAACTGTTGTGTGATTTTTATCAATTTAGGTGCAGTTCTTTTAAAACTTACCTAAAATGAAGGCAAATTGAAATCACACATAGAAAATCAAGTGTGTGCATAACCTGGCCATTATTCCTCAGTGATCTATGCATGTGAGTACTGTCAGATCAGACAAGCGAATGTTATCAGCACCACCACCACCAAGTTCCCTTGTGCCTGGACCGTACTTCTTCCTCTTCCCCAGAAGGAGCTGGTTCCTTGACTTCTAACACCAGATTCCAGCTCTGCCCATGTTTGAACTATATATGAAAGAATCACAGTGTGTGCATCTCTTTACTCAGTATTATGCCTGACACTCATCTGTGTGGTTGTGTGTGGCTGCGGTTGCTCATTGACATTGCCGAATATTCCATCGTATGAACACACCATAATTTAGTATTTCTTCTTCTCTTGATGGAAGTTTGATTTTTTCCAGATTTTGACTCTGTGACTCATACTTCTGTAGGTATGTGTACATGAGATTTCCAGAAGGAGACCTTTGAAAACTCATCTGAAAGTCAAGCTTAACTGGCCACAGCAATGCCAAGGTGTGGAGAGGTTTTCATAGTCTGTGTTATAAAAATTGAGCTTTTATTATGTGTTGGTCAGTGCCATTTTGTCTGAGAAAAACAGGCAACTGGGGTAACGGTGGGCTGAGATAGTGTTTGAGGAGCTGGACGCCAGGAACGGTTCCTCCTGAGCTGCCCTGACAGGAGTGGGATGGGCGGGAGGGGCAGAAGAAGGGGTCCTCGTGTGGCCTGCTGTCTGCGGGGTCCCTGGGGCTGGCGGCCATAGAAGCAGCATCTCTAGGGCTATGTTCTGGTCAAAGGCACACAAGGAATCAGAAACCCAAAGTTTGCA
>RJWH01009763.1:0-20640 GCA_004363575.1 Solenodon paradoxus
AGTTCACCCTGCTCTCTTCCCAGTACCACACCCTTGAGATTAATGCTGTACATTGACTGATACACACTTTTCTCCAAACAGATGTAAGAATATGGGAGATGTGCTGTTTCTATACAAATAGCATGAGTTGATTGACATAACTTTCAACTTCTTTTTCCTTGGCAATATACCTTGGACATGTCTACAAGTTAAAATATATAGTTCCAGCTGTATCCTTTCCTTCCTGCTATTGTGTATGTCTAGACACAATTCTACATAAATAAGATAATATACAAGGTGGAGGAAAGAGTCACACATTTTATTTTCTTTCTTCTTGTTTCCCTCTTGTTCTCTCCTGATCCTAACCCAGCACACATAGCTGGCCCAGGTTAAATAACTGGATTTATAGCTGTCTGTTCTTTTCATGTGCAGGTCTGTATTACAAAACATCCATCTACTGAAGATTTGGATAGCACAATACAATGCTGGGATTACTAATATTTCTGTGCAGTTTACTTTTCTTCTATAAAATACTTTGTGACTATTCAGGTCCATTGGCAAAACTTTAATTAAAAAATTTTTAAATAAAAAATTTTAAAACTTTCTTTTTGAAGACTCTATAATAGTTTGTGACATACAATGTATACGTTTTCATCATTCTTCTGTGGATGAACATCTGCTTTGTTTTCAGGTTTGGGTTTGGGTTTTGGTTCTTTCCTGTTTTGGTTTTTGGGTTTTGGGTTTGGGGTTTCTTGGTGTTTTGTTTTGTTCAGTGGGGGGTGGTATTCTTAATAGTGCTTGCCCATTTACATACTAGTAGTTTTAATTTCTTTAGCAGAGAGCTATCTGTAGAAATACAGTGTAAGTTACAAGTAATTTTAAATTTTCTAGTAGCTATATTTTAAAAATAAACTGATAGAGCTAATTTTTTACTATAACCCAATATATGTAAGATACCATTTCAATGAGATATTCCACAACTTTTTATTGAAAGAAGTCTAAAAAATATAATGTATACTTTAGAGTGTATCTTAATAAAGTCACTAAATTTTCATTGTAATACTTGATCTGGATTCAGATTTCATAAAAGTTATAGTTGAATAATAAATTCACATACCCAAATTGCTCCAAACAGGCTGAACAGTTTTCTAATTAAGTTAAACAAACATCAGTGTTTAATGAACATTTTAATTTCTCACTTCCATCTATGAGCTAGCTGCATGTTTCAAGTAATGTTGGCTACCGAACTGGAGAGTACAATTCGAGAGGATGATTTCCTTAGTGAACTGAAGTGTGTGTGTACATTTAGTATTAACTATGTAGTTGAATTGTTTCAAGGAGAAATACGTTGTCTTAATTTCCACTTGCTTTGTAGTATAAGCTTTCTGATGTGTTTTAGTCATCTACATCTGTTGTGTGATATTTCTTTTTAAATGCAGTGTGTTCACGTAGGTCACAGGCTGATTCCTATTTTAATGTTGTCCTCTATTGAACTGAGGAGGGGACTGTCACTCCTGCACCATTATGAGACAGGATGGTAAAGAAGGACCAGGCAAATGAGGTGGTGAGCACTTTGGACTGACTGCTGTCTGAAAAGTGACCATGGGCTATCCAAAAGTCCCCCTCCACCCAGCGTCACTGAGGTAGGAGCTGAGAACTCTGGAGCTGATAAGGAGAAAAATGGCCTGTTTTATACAGAAGCAGCTTGTAAATGGGCAACGCAAGCAAAAACCCACAGGAAAAATCCTGTCCTGAAAAATATTTTGTTTTTCTTGCCCCTTACCTAGTATGGACACCTACAGCTAAATTAGATGAAATGCCTGGGGGTGGCTGGAAAAGTAACAACACAAGTCAATCTGCAAGGCAGTTACCTCTCTAAGCTCTTTGGAGACCAGCCAGTTCCCACTGCTCTCTTGAGAGCATGTTTTGCTTATGCTCTGCTCCAATTAATCTTTCCTTTCTTTGGCTTCCTGAATTCTTGAAATTCCTTTCTGTGACCTGCTCAAGAATCTGGATAGAGGATCCTGATTGGTAAGGCTGAACAGTGACAGGAGTTGAGGAGATCCTTGTCAGGGACTGAAATCTCAAGTCTGGGCTAGTCTCAGTCCGGACTGAAAACGAGCTTGGGGAATCTTAGGCTCTCAATGCCAAAAATGGGTGCCGCACCCTAAACCTTGCCAGGCCCCCTGACTGACCCTCTCCAAGCAACCCTCTGTGGACCTGCCAGTGAAAAAACCCCTAATGGAAACTTTGAGACCATGACCATGTCTTCACTCTTCACTCGCAGACATGGAAGCTGGGGCTGGTTGCTCCCCACAGTTCATACTCCACTCACCCCACCCACCATCTTCTAAGGTGGTGTGTTTCCATGTGAATGCATGGTTGTCTGAGGTGGCCCAGTGCTGACACAACACGTCTGTCAGCCTGCGTACCTCAACGATGCTTCAAGTCAAGGCTGTGACATTTACTCTGAAAAATTCTGCACTTTGTCTAGTTTGCCCATGAAAGTTGACATCCCCAAGCTTCTCTCTGCACCTATCTTTACACTGGTACAGTTTTCACTGATCTGAAAGCCCTTTGTCAGACACAGTGTTTTGGGTGCAGATTTGAGTGTAATTCCCTAATTTCAATGAAGATAGAAGTTAGCTTTGTTGCTTCTTATTCTTGTTTTCCATTGGCTTACAAAAGGAGACAGGGTTGGGGTGAGGGTGGGGGTGGAGAAATGGCATATCTCTCCTCAGTCCCAAAACTATGATTATAAATAAATTATCTGACCCTGCAGAAGCCTTAGGGTCTCAGCCAAGAATAGGTTGGAGTCATAAAATATGGAGAATTTCTGTGATTTTTTTTTTTTTTTATTTAATTGGTAATACCAGGACATCCAAGCATTTGGGTCTGAGTGAAAAGTTCTCTGTAACTACTGATTACTAACATGTATTCATTTTGCAAATGCTCCCACCGACTTGTTTTTATATTTCTGGAGTTTGATTAGGTTGGTGGGCCTCTGTGAATAGCTTAAGATGTAAACTTGCCCAGTGAGGCTGATTTCCAATTACAAGCAGTTCCAAAACTCAGGCTGCTTATAAAGAAGGTAGCGAAGGACACAGTGTGTCAGGAAGGATTAAACTGCCCTGAATGCACTAGAGTGGGAAAGGGAGGCAATAATTCACATTTTAAAGAGGCAGGAACACAAGACTCAAGAGATGCCTGCTACAGGTGCACCGTATGGTGCTAATGAAGCATGTGGTCCTGAGAAAAGCTACTTTTTACAACCTGCTAATATTTTTAAATTGTTCTAAGTTCAAGTAGGAAGAAAAGTGCCTATCTACCCACTCTTTTTCAAACTCTAAAGCCAGCACAAGTTTATAATAATTATGCTTTCCTTTATCTTGCAAAGGCGAGGTGATTGGCCCTGGAGGTAGAATGGGTACTTTCAACCTGTCTTTAGCAGGTTACTTGGTATTTTTCACTTCAAGAGACTTGAGAAAGTAAACAATGAATCTGTACAAAGTCAGCCCCTTTGACCCATTATTTCTTTTGCAAAATGGAAAACAGCAACTAATATGAAGGATACAAATGTGACCAGGGAGCAAAGAAAAGCACTCAAATGACAACCCTGAAATTTAGTGGTCTGGTATACTTCCAGGAAAAGACATAAAATAAGAGATTCTAGAATGCTACTCCATTTATAAATTCTTCATCTCTTACCATATAGTCATATAGAGCCTCTGTATTCACATATTACTACAGTTAACAGCAGAATGAGGGCAGTATTCCCTGTTCTAATCTAAATTCCTTCAAATACAGAATACCTACTTTATTCTGTAATTGTCTAGATGTCTATCTAGCCACAAGGCTGCTGACCACTATGTATCTCCAGTACTTAGGAGTTATATCTAGCAGACATTCAGTAAATAGTTACCTATTCAATGAATAGATAATGAATGAATGAACAAATTAATGAACGAATGAATGAGTAAATATTGAAAAATAGCTAGCCCTCACATAAGCAGGAATAGTTGACTGGATCACTGTTTAAAACTTTTTTAGATCTCATCAGAAACGCCATGCTTATAACACAAATGTCAAGTGATGTACAAGTATATACATGAGAAGTTAGAAAATTCCTCCCACCTCAATCCCATTCCATATTTAACAGTTAACACTTTGGTGTCACTGTTCATTTTTCTCTATATATAATAAGTAACATAAGCAGTTATAACTCTCAAACTAGAGTGGGTGAGTCTTCTTTCAAGCCGAAAGTCTAAATCACTTTCACTTTCCATTCCTTAGATATGTCAGGCATGCAGACTGTATTTGTTTTGCAACATTAACTACTTTGTACAGTGAAAACAAAGTTCAGGAGACTGATCAATTTAATAATCTACACAGCCAGTCAGCAATTTAGTAGGTTGTCTACATTAAAGCTAAATACAATCATTAAGAGCATCCCAATACCCAATGTAAATAAGCGTACTTTAAATAGCCAGATCTTTTTCTGCTTATAAGCTATTGTTCTGCTGTCACATTTGAAAACATCTCTTACAGGAAACAGAAAGCAATAAACTGGTTGTTACTTCTGACAAGTGTGGTGCTGAGACTCAGCAGCTCAGCCATAACTCAGGCTGAACTGACAGGGTTCAAATCCTGACCTCAGACACTAGTGCCATGATCTTAGATACTTTGTTCATGTTTATGTGCCTCCGTTTCCCTGTCTATAAAATGCAAATAAACACATCCCCTCCCCCATATTTTTGTAAGAATTAAATAAGTTAAATCATGTAAGGTACTTAGAAGAATGCCTCAGAGAGAAAAGCTATACAATAAATTATTTTTCTTCACTGAAGTGTAATTTACATACTGCAAATGCACAAATTCTAAGTAGTGCTTAATGAGTTTTGACAAATGCATACGCTCATGTGACTATCACCCCAATCAAGATGGAACGCATTCCTATCATTCCCTGCTACTCTGCTACTCATCTCCTTCCCAGTCAATCTCACTCTTCTACCCTCCTGGGAGGCCTGAAAGACTTGCCCCACAGTTAGTTCAGTGAATGGTTCAGATAGAGTTTCATATAAATGGAATCAAACTGCACATGCTCTTTTAGCTTCCACTTTTTTTAATCAACAGAATGTGTTTTCTGTTTTATTCTGTATTCTGTTTCTATTGCTAAGTGTTAATCACTGTACAAATATACCACTATTTTTGTGTCCATTCTACTCTTGATGGACATTCGGTTTGTTTTCAGTTTTTGCAGAATATTTGCTTTCAAAACACACTTCTATTTGCCACATGTTCTTTGGGTGTTTCAGAATATTTTAAGCTGCAGAAATGTAAATTGGCATATGAAGAGGCCTGGTTTACCCACTTGGAAATTTGTTCCTTATTTGCCTTTTTCTCCCCCAAAATCTTGCTGAGTCTCTTTACTTACATATTGTTCTTCACAGGGATTTTCAAGATTGTTGGCTTTAAGCCACGAACTGGAAGATCAATGATAACCGAGACTCAAAAGGGAATCGCAGGGAAGCTCAAACACCATGAGGTCAATCTTATGGAATAGAAAGTTGATTAGCCTGCTCCTACACAGCACATAATGGCAATTCCCTGTACTACATTTTGAGAAAAATCATCTGAGTTTTCTAAGTCTCCAAGAAAACGTAAGCGTCACATTAGCATTTGACCTCAGGATGTGGTGCAGGAACATGGATAAAAAATATGAGGAATGCTGTATTTGAAAGTATTGTAGGAATGCCTCTGGTACATGCCTGGTGAGTTCCAACCACGCCATAACAAATCTTGCCTCCAGCAGCTTGCAAAGTATAGAAACATCCATCAGCTAAAATATGTGTTACTGAGGAACTATAATAAATTTAATCTCATTTGTAGGAAAGGCTAGCCAGTTCTTAAAACCACTTGTGTGAAACAAAGACTCTAATTCTCATTGGAATTCACCATCACAATTCAACTTGCCCTTTCTGAGAAAGACATCTCAAGCGAATGATAATTATTTGTCCAGACCATTCATTCATCAATGTCTGGTCACCGAGAAAAAGTTATCCAGAAAGTGAGGGTTTCCAAGTCTATTTAAACCCACCGGAACCAAACAGAAGGAAACAATATGTCCTTGGGGACTCAAGAGAGACCCTCTTGTGGCTGTCTGACTTAACCATCATTCCCTTAGCAACAGAGTCTAGAGTTTAAACAAAAGCCATGTACTCACAGAAGGTTGCAGATGGGCTCTCAAGAAAGTTTTTTTTTAAAAGCTACTGAAGTATTCAGAAGGAATTCAATCAAAATTCCATCTAAAATTGGCAGGGGTTGGTTCACTAAATGACCAGAAAAGAAAATGAAATTCTTAAATGCTTTGTACTCCCTCTTACCAATAAGGCCAGCAATATGCTTAGAGGACTTTTATTCAGGTTACAGATTTTTTCACAAGTACATCTGCTCAGGGGAATAAAAGACACTGCCCAGACTTCATTAGCAAGGAATAGGACAAAGATCTCAGTAGTTCCCCTATTAGCTGGGAGAGGGTGTATGGACCTCAGATGACAAGGCACAGAGGCTCCCTTCATTCACGCATTACAGCTGGATCAGGACTGGTGATGCAGAGGCATTTCTGTCTCTACCCCCTTCTCATAATAGCTTTTATAGAATACTATATTGCAGATCAATCATATTTGTTTTAGGAAAATATTCATAATTTAAGAAGATGATAACAATTGTTCCATATCCCAACACAAAATTGCAACAAGTGCTAATAAACTGTGGTATAAAGTCATTCGGTACATGTATGTGCAATAATTTTTAATTATATCACTGTTGTGATTTATTTTGAAGTCAATTTTCCCCTCTTAATAGATCATGAACAGTTTTGTATGTTGCCAAGTATTCTTCTACATCATCATTTTTAATGGCTTCAGAGCATTCCATTCTATAACTGTGCCATAATTCAACCTGTATCCTGTGGTTGCACATTTTCATTATTCTTGACACATCTACAATAAACATTCTTGTAGTCAGATCTTTGCACAAATTCATGATTAGTTCCTTGTAAGACAGACAAAATTGTTAGAGACATTTAGAGATGTATCTCTCAAGAGAAGGCATTAGGGTAAAGTTAAATGATCAGTCTTTGAATGGACAACAATATTTCTGATACAAAGCCCATCTACCTGCAACCAAAACCCTAGGTTCTGGTGCACCCTGGTGGAGTAGCAGTTAGGTCCACTGTCTCCGGTCAAGCCCAGTTTACATAAATCCCAAGGACCTGGGTTCCCATCCTGGGGCCAGGAGAGAAAAACAAGATAAGCAACTAAATAACAATAAAGAAATAATATTTCTCCCTCTTCTCTCTTTCTGAGTGCTTGCCTACTTGCCTTTATTCCTTCTTGCACTTTTCCTTTAAAAAAATAAAATAAAATAATCTAGATTCTGCTGACAATCAAATTACTAGTTGAAACATGACAGCAAGGCTAGGTTTGTGTGGCATTTCATATAGCACCCGCTGATAACCATTTTGTAAAAACCCTTCATAAATAGCAAAGCAAGTTATCATCATCTGATTAAAGATGAAGTTTCTAGTTCCAAAGATGGAACTAAAAGTGGTTGCTCTGTTTCTTCTATGGACTTTTGTATTGCCAAAAGGCACTGTTTAGGAATAAAACAAAAGTAAGTTTGAATGCTAAACCCCAACCATCCTTAGATGCAGTCCAGGAGAGAAGTTGTAGTTCATAGAGAATCGAAACACAGAGTTCCCATGGATAGAATGGATCCAGGGCATACTGGTGGTGGGAGGACTGAGCACTGCAGAGGTCCCTAAGGAACCAGGTCTGTTCACTCAGTCAGGGAGGGCCAGCAATTTCACCAGCAAAAGCAGGATCCGAGACTGATCCTCAGTTTGCCTAGGAGAATGGCTTTGCGGATGGGTGGGGGGGTCAATGCCCTTAATCATGGTTCACAAATGCCAGCATATTCTACACACTTTTGAGTAACTAGCTCTATTTTACATAATATATTCTAGGACTCTTTCTATATCATTACATAAAGCCTTCATTTTTGTGCATATCATATGATTTACTATAATTTATACTTTTGGGAAAAACTTCTTGAAATGGAATTGCTGAAGTTTAGGCCATGGACATTTATAATTTTGAAAGATACTCACAAATTGCCCTCTCTGGTGATTCAGCTGATTGAAACCCTCACCAGCCAAACATAGTACAGTATTTTACTACATTTTTTGATTTTTTTATATATGCAAAGGCCAATGGCATCTCTGTATGGCTTTCACTTATATTTCTCTTGTTTAATGAGGCTGAGTATCTTTTTGAATGTGTAAGAGTCATTTATATCTTTTCTTCTAGGAATAGTCTCTTCATATTCTTCATCCATTTATCTGTTGTATAAGTAGTCTTTTCCTTAGACATTTGTAGATACTATTTATCTGTTGGAGGGTTTAACCCTTTGTGACATGAATTGCAAATGTTTCCCCCCCTATATTCATTTGTATGTTTACTTTTTTGTGTGTTATTTTTTGCTCTGCAGTAATTGTCCAATCTCTGATTAAATCCTAGTGGTTTTTATTTTCCCCATTTATTTGAGATGCTAGTTTTCTCACATAATAAAGTCACATGTATTGTGGGTTTTCCGTTCTATTGATCTATCTTTTCCAATGAAGATCAGGTGCTTGATCTTGAAGTGAATCAATGTATGCTACCTCCAAAGATGTCACTTGGGTATAAAAATTGTTTAGAATTGAAATAAGTAGCTTTCTACGCTCTCCCTTTCTCTCTAAAAGCGGAACACTCATTTCTATGTGTAATAGGGTCTCCATCTCCCATACTAGGAAAAGCAGAACAATTCAATCACTAAGATAACTCTTACCAGTGGAGAAGACACTAATTTGAATCTGTATAATAAATCTTACTAAACAATGCTAGTCACTTTTCTTATACTATTATTGTGGTAGAAGACCTTCTCCCTGACCCCAATACAAAAGTTAGTCTGCCAGGAATTTTCCACGGTACTATGGAAGCTGTAGCTCTATCCTGTTATCATGACCAAGGACACACAAGCATCACCTTCCTACTCTGCAGCTGATAAGAGTTGTCAGTAGAAACCACATTAGCCAAGGAGGTGAATCTTTATTCAGACTATAAAAGGAGCTCCCCTAAACTGCCCCCCCCCCACCCCGCCCCGTTGCTCAACTTTGGGTAACAATGCCCCTGAGCCTGCACCTGTGCTTGCACTAAAGTGCTTATCTCTAACTTCGAGTGCTCAGCTGCCAGTCTTCTCAGGTCTGGAGGCTTTGCCATAACATTATCTCATTATTTATCAGAATGAGGAGGTATAATTATCCCTACTTTCCTAATGACAAGGAAACAGTCTTTTAGCCCAGTTGGCTAAACTAGAATTTTAAACTAGAATTCAGTTATAGACTGAATTCTGAAACCTGCTAAGTCTTTCTTCCATTAGTTTCCTCACTATATTTACCTTCGAATTTACTGCCACTAGAAGTGTAGTTTATTATCAGTTTAATTCCCATAATTGATCTCCCTCCCTTTGTCTAGTTAACTCACAATTTAGTATTCTTTGTTAAAATGGTATGTAAGTCCACAGGTGTTATAATATTATTTTGAAGTTGTTTGAACTATTCTGATGCATTACTATGTTACTATTACAAAATCAGAAAAAGCATGTTTAAACTTGTGCGGAACCTTGCTTGTGTTTAGTAAAGTTAGTAAACCTATGTTGAATGATAGATAAGATGTCGGCAATGTCCTGACATACCAATGCATGTTAAAGTGTGATGTAAAAATGAACGTTAAGATGTGATAACAGAACCCTGAATCTAACCAACTGATAGCCTGTGGATTCAAGCTATAAAAGGGGCTCCCACTTCAAGCAAGTCAGTCACCTTGGCTCCACATAGACCCTACGACGTTTCGTAGCACAGTGATCGGCTGGAAGCAACTGCTCACCGGTATCCCATCGGATTCTCAGCTCTTCGCCAGTCAAAACTCATCGCTGCAGCTGCTGTTCAAGAGAAGATCGCCACAGGGCCCCTTTTAAGCTGAACCCAGGCATCGGGAACTTGTGAGTAATAAAGCCTGTGTGTAACTTGCAACTAATATTTGTGTGGTCATATCTTACTCCGGCAGCATAGAAATATTAATATTTATATAAACTCTCCTAAGAGCAAGTAAGTAACAGAGCACACCTAGAGTAGCCTCGACAGTACTCTCGACCTGCGATTGTCCGATATTTAGCGCACGTATATTTTCCATCTCAATCATATCTCGGACATTAAGTCTAAACATTTTGAGTTTCTACTTATTTCTTTAAAAGCCCTCTAACACAAGTGAAATAAATCATCCCTCCTATTAATTTGTCTTTTCTCAGTCTAAATTCTGGTTCCCAAACACAAACCCTGAGGGGAGAGAAAAGATCCCTTTCCCTCCCCTCAATATCTCTACAAGGGAGATTGTAATACCTACCCCAAAAGATTAGCCTGAAGAATTAAATAAATTTGAAATATTTGCCCCATTAAGTAAGTCAATAGATTTCAGCGATTATGATGAAATGAAGGAAAATATTGTCAAATTTACATAGCTGCAAAGAAATGCAGATACCCAGAGGGCTCATATACATGATGGTCAAGATTAACCTTCCCTTTACACTGAATCAATGACCTTTTTAAATGCAGAAAGTGGCATTATCAATGACTTGACAATATGTTTGCTGTGATTTTAGTGAATTTTTCACTAATGCTTTTTAAAAGGGCCTCTTTAGGACTGTTACTCCCTGAAACTGGCTTGCTAGGCAAAAAGTCCCATAAGACCAGCTTTAAATTCTAGTTTAGCCAGCTATACTGAGACTGTTTCCTTATCATTAAAGCAGGGATAATTACATAATAATAATAATATTATTATATATAATATAATATAATAATAATTATACCACCCCATTCTGATGAATAATGAAATTGTAATACAAGAAGAGTGGCTAGCATTGTGCTTGTCACGTAAAACATGTTCAACAAGTGTTATAACCAGGTTCTTTGTTGTAATCATTATAAATGATGGCTTGGTGTTCCCTCGTAGACTAGCAGTTGGGTCAATGGCTTCCAAAGGAGCCACATATCCCTGTGTTCAAGTCCCAAGTCTGGGAGAGAACAACCAGAGTGAACAACTAAATAAAAATGAAATAAAGTGTTTCTTCCTCCTCTCTCTTCCTGCCTGCCTGCCTTACTCCTACCTGTATCTTAAAAAAGTAAATAAATAAAAATGATGACTTTGGTGGAGGAAAACAAAAAAAATGTGGGTAACAAAAATCAGAATTAAAGGGGTATAAAACAATAGTCAGAATATTAAATCCAAAGCTATCCAAAAAGAAATATTAAAGGAATAATACAGAGATGTATTACATGGGTAGTAGTGATGAGGTAGGTAAAATAAAATATCAGTAGTAGAATCTAAGTCGTATGTTTTACTAAAAAATTCCTTCAAGTTTGCCATTGTTTGAAAAAATATGGTAAAATGTTGGGGAAAATTCAAGGCTACCATTCCTCTCTCTCCCTCTAGTCCTAATTTTACCATAACCCCCTACAAACACTCAAAGGCAAAAGATGATTGATTTTTCCTTCTGTCTTGTTGTTTCACGCAGAGTGAAGAACTTGCAATTCACCCCCTGGCCTAAATTTCAAGCTGTCTTTATGAGTGTGATTCATTCCCTTCCCTTAAGATTCATACTTCTTATTTCCTGCTAGTCCAGCTGACAATTCCAATTTACACACATCTGCTATCAATATTGCTTATATCCCAGAATCCCCTCTCCCACCCTGTTTCTCTCAGGTTCCTAACTCCCAGAGTTCAACCAGCTTCACACCCAGGAAAGTGCAAAGAGGAAGAAGTTGAAGCCTGGAATTTAAACCCTGTTTCTAAGGCTTTTGGAAAGCCAAAGTCAACTGCAGCTTTCCCTTGTTGCTATGGCACAGGTACCCCAGTAGAGTCACCCCCCCAGAAACTGGCAGTCTTTAGATCAGCGTGCACTGGTTGCCATGGTGAGGAGGAACTTAAGGATGTTTTCCCCACATCCATTGGTTCCTGACTTGTCAGGTGGCCAGAGCCTCCAGGAGAGTGCTAAAAGCCCTTCATCAAATCATTAACATTTAGGCAGGAATTCAATTGTGTGCAATTGGGCTGAAAGCTGTGCTTCACAAAAGAGATAGTGAGGGGGAGAAGAATTGCTGGACCCTACAGAAGCCTGGAAAATGAAGTATTTAAAGCAGACTCGGTATTTTTTTTAAAGGACTTGTTTATGTTCTTTGTTAAAGGGAAGTTTTATAAGCTCCATTTAGAAATGTTTAACTTTGGGCAATCAGCCTCCTCCAGTCTAGTATTTGTCAAAATGTTAATCCCATGCTATTAAATCAGAAGCTTGGTTGGGGGGTCGATTGAGAGAGTGGGACCCAGGTGTCTGCAATTTTAACAATGTTCCTAAGGTCCTAGTCAAGCTGAAGTTTGAAAAATACTGCTGTAGTACAGCCTGCCTTTTAACTTTAAAATCTCATGCCAAAGCAAAAGTGCTAGCCAGTAGCATCCAGACTTTTCACTATTCCAGATCCTTTTTCCTTCCATTCCCATAACATCCCCAAGACCTGTGGTCTTTGAAAGATACTTGTCTACCCAACAAGTCATATATATCAAATAAAAATTATTTTCTCCCTTTTTAATCAAAGACTTACCTAACCCACAACCTAATTGGTAGGGAAAAGTGTTAAGATATTAGGTTGATAAAAATTCACTTCAAAGCAAGAAAAATGTTCTTCCTTTATAGCCTCAGCTCAGGTGAATGCATGTTTTCATTAGGCTTTTGACGATAGACAATAAATAGCTCAAGCAAACTGGTATTACCTTATAACCCGTAGTGATCTGATCGCCCCAAACTGGGATGTACAGAAACTGTTGAAGAACTCCATGACATCAAAGACTACATTCTGAAATAATAACTCTGTTAAACAGATGCATCTGTAGAGGATGAATCTTGTTATTGTATCTAAAAGTTGTCTTACAGTCTGCTACCTATTTCCTAACAGCTCATCTCCATTCCCTCTACAGTATTAAGAGTTTTCATTTTAGCACCTCCTCCTTTCTTCTTTGATTTCTTAAAAATTCTTTAAAAAAGGGGTCAGGTGGGGTGGGAGGGAGATTGGTTGTATCCCTTTTCCCTCCTTCCATTCCTTCCATCTGGATGTAGACCAGATGTAGACAGTGACACTGGGGGGCTCTGGGGTCAGGTGGCAAACGGTTCAAGAAAGAATTCTTGAACATTAAGAGTGCAGTTTTAAAGCTTATTAGAGAAAATGCAGGAGAAAGAAAGCAAAACAGGAGACAGTCTCCTGGGCAGGGAAAGCTACACTGCAGACTGGAGGCTGGTTGGATTTATACTCTTAGGAAGGGGGTTCTGGGTGATACCCTTTCTAGTGTCTTTAATTGGCAAGAGAATGGAACTCACAAGGCAGCTCAAACACAGAAGTAAGGGGATTTTTCCAGGAAGTTCTCCAGGTCTGAGAAGTGGCCTCAGGCATTCTGGTGGTCCCAGGCTCCCCCTGGTCTTGGGTAAAACACTAAGTTGAAGATTACAGGAATCTTTCCAGAAAGATATATGCTTTGGCTCTAGTGATCAGGACACCTGTCTGGTGTGATTCAGCTAGGCAGCGTCCCATTCTGAACTCTCCCTCTATCCACAGGAAGACGAAAACCTGAACAATCATTTGTACCGTGAGTTGGAAGCTCTTTGTTGAGGATGACAAAAAAAAACCCCAAAAACCCAACACATTAGAAACTTGGTTTCCTGATCATCGTCCTGATGATGAGTTGCCATTCCAAATTAGTATCTTGTGTTTTCCATTCCTCATAGTCAAACCTAATCCTTACTACTAATGTAAATGAGAAAAGATAAAAAAAAAAACATGAACTAGAGCATGAAACAAACAACACAAAAATATGTACCATAAAGTCACATATTGCTATGAATGAGGTTCACATCTAGCTTCAAACTTTCTAGTAGTTAAATGGAACAATAAAACACACAATTTTCAGTGTCAAATGGTTTATACTTTTAATTGCCCAATATAAAGACAATTGTTCTTGAACAAATTAATTTAACCTAAGTCTTCATTAAGAGGATATCTATCATGCAATGTCATTAACAACAATTTCCTTACAGTAGAAATGATGTGCTTTATGTCTTCAATATAATTTGAGAAGATACACCTGGTGGCCTACTGGTCTAATATACCTGAAAACAGTCCCACATGCATCCCAAGGTCCCAGGTTCAAGACCTGGAGCAGGAGGTGGAGGAGACGACCAATGTGAACAAGTAAAGAAAAATAAAGCATTTCTTTAAAATATTAGGTTGAGAAAGTCATAGTGTAGATCATTGGAAATTGCCATGTACTGGGTTTATGTAATGTGCTAGATCAAATACCTTTTTTTCTATTCTTCATGAATACTGGCTAAGTAGGACTCAGAAAGGTAAGTGGTAGGAGGATAAGTAGGTGGTTTTAAAAACCAAATTATTATATATTAAATCCATATTTAATTGTCTAGCACCAACACCATCAATGCGGAATGAGCAGAATTAACATTCCTCTCTTACACATATCCCACTTAATCTTTTTGTAATGACTTATTTCTTCCTTCAATATACCCTGAAGTTACTTAAGTTTAAATGTGTGCGTATGTGTGTATTTGTGCACGCATGTCTTGGTGGAGAAACTCAATTTCCCACTTCTAGTTCCTGCATATCTCCAAATAAGCAATAAAAGTAGATAATGAATAAAAGTCAGTTATATGAGGCACTCATTTGCCCATAAAACACTGGGTCCAAAAAATTTAAAGAGTTAACATTTTGGTTATGTGCTTCAACTGTGAATACACAGTGGTGAATGTCAGCAATTTTTAAGGCATAAAGGAAGCCAAAAATGGTTCTCAAAACTACATTCCTTTGTCAGGGGCAGCAAGGTAGGTGCCCTTGAGGGCAAGGGATATATTCTCAAAATCCCTGGTGAGATAGATTCTCATGGCTCTCCACCGATTATACATTTCGAGTAGGATCTTGCCCTCCAAAGATTTGTTGGTCAGATCCATATTTAAAGCTCTTTCTGGCTATATTCTGTTGAAGAAAAGATTCGGTATGTGGGAATCAGTATTTGGGACATGAATGGTGAATATGTTATCCTTAAACCAGATGCTTATATACTTTGCATCCAGTATAGTCCATTTATACCTTATGGATAAGTCTCATTTAGCTAAGCTTCCTTATAACGCAACATTGACTTTGAGAAAAGAAACACTGCTTTTTGTTTGGTTGCTTTAGACCCCAAGTATCACTTATGACTGTGATGCAAATATTGTACTTACATTGGTACAGCGATGAGTATATATCAAGAGGATACCCACTCATGCCTAGTAACTCGAGTCCTATTGACACAAGGCACAAAATGAAGTCCTCTTTATCTCTTAGAAGGGGTGCTGAACATCTGTGCTTTCTCTTTCATTTAAATTAACTGTCCAATCCACCAGAGCAGTCACATGACACAATTTTATCACATTTATTTAGTTGCTATCTCCCAATGGGCCAAAGCCACCCTTTCAGTTACATAGTCAATCCACAAACAAATTCATTTGCCTACACATGTAATCTCTAATTAGATTCAGCTTCATTTGAACTAAAGCAAAATGGGAAATGAGATTAGAGAACATTATTAATACCAACTGCAAATAGCTTTTTATTCAATCTAGATATTTCTCTCCAAGAAACCACTCTTCTCTTCCATTTAGAAAATAGAAATGCTTGTTTACCATTAGCAATAACCTCAAAACATGCATAATAATGGTAATAATGATAATTTTTGAAATTCAACCAATATCTAAGTAAATCTTTTTCTTTACTAAATGCTTGCACTTGCATTATCATCTCCTGTTATCTTATTGCTGCTTTGAGTGCAGTAAAGTAGTGGGCAGAGGGGTGAGGGGAGAACTTAAGTTACTTAGGTTTGGGTCTCAGTTCCACCTGTGTCATCTAAGTGACCTTGGACAAGTTACTCGATGTCTCTGAACCTCAGTAAATCTATAAAACAGGGATAAAAATAGTACCTTTCACAGACGAATGGTGTGATATTCAGCAATGGACACGTGGTAGCCCATGTAAGATGCTCACTTAGTTGAGAACAGAACAGTGAGGTGATCTTTCCAAAGATGAACAGTTTGATCCGAAGAACCAGGAAGAACCTGGACCCTTGACTCCAGACCTGGACTTTTCTGAAGCAAGAATCAATTTAGGATCAGAACCAAGATAAGACTTTTCCAAGACTTGACCTTTCTCCATTTTGCCACCCCATCAGTTAGGTGAGTGCTCTTCAGGAGTGAAGGGAATATTGAATCTCTTTGAGGGTTGAGATAACATGCAGACATTTTAGCATCAAAATAAAAATATATAAATAATGAACAGAACCCACAGAATTCTCCTTGGAATCCCAAAGCATGGAAATGCCTATCACGTGCCTCTTCTCCGTCCAGACTCAGCCTAAGGCTGCCTGCCCACATGGGGACAAAGCATAATTAGGAAGTCCACAGTCGACCACAAGGTGGCAGGATGTCACCAGCAAGGACGTTCACGCCCAACTTTCAAAGAAGCCCAAGTTTGACCAATGCATTGAAGTCTGACATCTAAGATGACAAACAGAAATATTCCAATGACTATCACCCTAAACCTAAGAGAGTGCCAAAAATCCTGCAAATGCTGTCTTTCTGCCCAAATGCTTAGCTCTCGCTCAAGACAATGAAATATGCACTCTCAAACATCATATACAGAAAGAAACCTCAAAGTAATCATAATTTAGTGCAACACAGATGATAATTTCTTTTTCCATGATTCCCAATTTTCAAAAGCAGAAAGAAGTTGAGAAACTAAGTGTCAGGAGAAACCCTCAAGAACTTCCAGAACCTTCTTAGAATGTTTTCATATAAAAATGAAAATATCTTCATAAAATACTCAAATATAACTTATTTCTATAACTCAATTACCATAAATGTTTTTAAACCTGGAATTTCCTACCCATCTACTAATTTCTGTGCTACTTCTTTTACTTTCTATGAAAGTGAATATTTAAGAAATAATTTCAAGAACAGCCTAAGTTTTACATGGATTCATATTTAGAGTCATATTGTAACCAGGAGATAATCTACTTGAATGATCTCATTTTAGCAATGAATAAACTAGTATCGCCAGAAGTTCTTTTACTGGACTAAGATAACATAGAAAGTCAGTTCAGAACGGAGACCCAAACTTTTGTCATCCAACTTTCAGAATAGATTGGACTAATTTCGTTCTTTTCTTAACTGTCAGGAAAGTCATGATTTTCCTTTACCCTATAGAATAGAAAACCTCTAGCAAAGGGAGGGAAGATGAGTCAAATATCATTGTGGGGTCCCTGGCATCTCACTCTATCTTAGAAATTCAACAACAGGATAAAAACTATCTGAGAAGCATCATGATCCTACAGTAGTAAAGTAAAATAAATAAATAAAAACACAAACAGATGATCCAGCGGTGAGTCTCTCTAGAGCTTGAAAAAAGAAGATACCTGTTCAGGTCACAGCCATTCAACTAGGTTAAAATTTAGACAAAAGGAGCAAAATGCCTCTCCCAGGTCTCTGGAGACACTGAGCCCTGTCTCACAATGTGTGACTATAAAGTAATAAGTCTGATTTTATAAGAAACACAACCAAAGCTTTACACATCTAAGTGAGCTGTTCTTCAAAGCGACCCTTTGGGAATTTGCATATTTGTGCCCCTCAGGGCGTGCATACAGGAGCTCAAATATTAACTCTTCTTTGGGACTTAATTTCAGAGCTTCAGCAAATTCTACTGGTGTCCACATGGGTGTAAATCTTGGTCATGTGAGGGTGGAGCTGTTTCTGGAAAACCTCCAGTGCGAACTCTCAGCAATAAGGTGGGTAGTTTTGGCAAATAATATTTGGGGATAAAACTGAGTTGCATGTGGTCATTGGGTCAATTTTCTGTGGCCTATACATTGGACCAGATGGATTATCTAGTGGCAAAGATTCACCATCATGGAGTCAGTCATGAAAACTCTAAGGTATTGCCAACATGTGCCTTACTGACCTCAAAAGAAAGCTTTCCTAATTCTAGTTCTTAATAATTTTACTTCTAATATACTAGTCTATGTCCAACCCACATCTAAGTGCCATAAAGCTAATAATACATTTGGCATCTTGATAGTTTGGTACAGTTGTGAAAGGAGTTCAAGTGTTAAATAAAGTCTCCATGCAAAGATGGATAATCCTAAAGGTCCATATTGAATTCCCAGAGAATGTGTCTTGCATGAGGTAAACATCAGTTTTCTCCCTTGTTAGTTCAACTTTTGGAATACACGGGAGTTTTCCACTAATTTATGTATTTCTCAAGGGTGAAAAAGGCTGGCAACAAGCAGCCTTTCTCAACAGGGTCATTCTGCAAGGAAAACCCGTGGTGCCCTACTTAATGATCTACAGCTAATGGCCATCATCCACATATTTGGAAGCAGGTTTATCAACTCAGTTCCTCTAGGTCTTAGATGATCTGATTTGAACTTCACTGATTTTACGAAGCAGCAGAGCGTCCATTTGCCCTCCCACCTCCCTCCTGAAGGGCAAATGTGACCCTGCCAAGTCATGGTTGAAGCCATTGTGTTTCAAAGCCATCGTTCCTGTCCACATAGTTTTTGGTTTTGTTTTTCCTTATCCTACACTGTAACGTGATCAGAGACGCTGCTCCACCATCCATTTATTTGAATATTCGGGAGGTGTCATTCATTGGCTGAGAGCTATATAATCAGATATCTTTCTATTCAGTAAATCTTTTTCTAATCAAGCACGTTTCAAATACACACACACACACACACACACACACACACACACACACACACACATTGTGCCCAAAATGCATATTATTGCTAGATTAGCTAAACTAGCATCCAGTCCAGAACTATGCATTAATTAGGTTGTTCGTTTTCTCAAATTGCTTTTAATTTAGAACACACATCTTTTACTGCACATCCCTGAGTCCTTGAAGAGAGAAGGCCAGTTGTCTAACTAAAGTTCTAGTCTCTGGATTTAAGCTGGTTCTTCTATCCCCGTAGCCCCTGAAAAGAAAGTCTAAAATTTTCAATTCAAACATTGAGTCCACCAGAGGAGGGGTGCTATGCCTCACACTGCACCACGTCAGGAGATACGTAGCCATGCACTGGCCACCACTGGTGATGCTATGATTGTCCTCTGGGACCAGGGCGCGCAGGGCTCAATCCAACCAAGTAAGAAGTAACCCTTGGAGTATTACTTTGGAAAACTGTTTTCCAGATTCTTAATCTTTGCGGCTAATACCTGGATACCAAAACCAGACCAGATGAGTTAATAGCAAAAATCAGACTGGACAAGTTTCAGACCAAGAGCCAGGGAAGAGAAAGAAGTAAGTGGGAAAGAGTAAGGCAAGGCTTTGACTTAATGCTAGGCTGACCATGCACCCCACTTTAAACAGCACAGCACCCTTTGTTTTCCTGTTAACCAACCATCAATTTTGTCACGTTTTTAATAAACCAGGGCCGTCTGTAAGGCAAGGCAACAGGATTAGTTGAACTGCCCAGGGCCTGCTCTAAGGGGGCCAAAAAGCCCCATCCGTTTTGTCCTGTTTTGAAATATGGTCAGCCTACTCAGTGCTCACTCGCTGGAGCTGGGAGGAGGACAGAGCGCTCTGACATCCATAGTGCCCTCTGCTTTCCACAGTAACTGACTTGGACATCAACAAAGCTTGGCATAAACTCACAAACCCCAGGGATTTGGATGAGACTAAACAACTGGTAAAGTTAGCACTGACTGTTGTGTAATTTCTTTTCCTGAAGAGCAATTCCCAGCAGACCACCCAGGAGTGTGGTTTCTCTTTTAACACTCATTAGGCAAAGCAACAATGCACGTGAAAGTTCTTCAGAAACAAGGGCTAGCTTTAATCCTCCCCAGAGGAGCCTAATCTAAGTAGCTGCTTCAGCTGCAATGTCATGGGCCGGGTATTGTGAGGACAGCTAGGTAAGAGCAAGGCCTGATCCCATCTAACCACCTACCTGCTTCAGTCTCTCCCTCCATCTTGGGCCAATGACTTCATCACAATGGCCTCAGGCAAGTGAGGTTGTTTGTTGAGTTGTGGTAGCTACAGTCACTGCTACACAGGGCGCATTGAACAGTGCCACGACAGGTAACAAGAGACAGGGACCCAAAGGTGATCTAGTGGTCTTGTTAGTTACAGACAGTACATGTTGTCATCCTCGATTTTTCAAGATGAGAATGGCACCGTATTTAAGACAGAGAAAAACCCTGACTTTGTCAACCCTATAAACAAATACATATGGAAAGTCACGGAAGGAAGATGCCTCTGAAGATATTTGCCTCTGCCTGTGCCCTTGAACAAAATATTCACACCATAACTCAGGATAGCTCGGAGTTCAGGTTGCTTTGCCTGAGATGGCCAGGATGGCCTAATTGGCAGAATAATAACAAATATCTGCAATTAACCCGGATAAGGCAAATTAACCCAGGACG